>JANIJG010007080.1:193779-212322 GCA_024611175.1 Megaceryle torquata
TTTTAATTTTTCAGTTTCTATGGTTTTATTCCTACGTTTTGGTGATCAGAGTCCCTCTTCTCAGTGTGAAGCTGGATACATCATTAATCTAAAAGCAGCTAAGTGCTCTGACGAAGGACAACTTCAGATTTAGAATGCATTGGCTGACAACAAAATCTTCCCTGTGAAAGAAACCCCTGAGAGCCAATGAACGCAGACACTAACTTCAGGAAATTCAGTAAGGCTTTGTTTCTTAAAAACATCCCATCGTAAGAAAGATGGGCCACCTGCACCACCCTATGCCTGCAAAGCTCTCCTCAAAATCAGCAAATTAAATTGGTTTAATAAAGTGAAATTTTACCCTAAAGGAAGTGGAAGTGTTTCTGTGAATTCTTTCAGGGAGATCACTGGAGTTCAAGGTTATATCCTGAAGTTTCCTCAAATAACGTGGTAAGAGCTGGTATAAAACTTTAACAAGTGTGAAGAAAAGAAAAATCATCACAGAACTACAGAAACTCTGCATGACTAAGAGGAAACACTGGTGAAAAGGTGGAAATACCAGGCCTGCTGATTTCTAGCATTTTTATACCAATGTTTACCACCAACACCCAACTTAAAATAGCCCATTCTGGCAATACCACTGCTACCCTAGCTCCATTTAACCTACCTCTTAGTGTTGAGAGAAAACAAGTTGATGGTGACTACAGATTTATTTTTAAGTGCATAAATAAAATCTGTATGGTCCATGTAGGAAAGGTGGAAGGGGTTGTAGTAAACAACAGCAGGAACAAAAGAGCAGGTTTCTAACATTTAATGCCCTACTAAGGCGCTGTGACCTGAAAGGGTCCATTGCAAAGGGCTGGAAAATATGTCACCTCATCAGGCACTTCTGTTTTTAGGCTGTCTTCTGAGACTGATGATGAACACAGCAATTAACATCACCTTTTCTGGAAGACTCAAGGAGAGGAACTCCTTTGCATGGGGAAATGGAGTGAGGCCAGCATGCCCACTGCTGTCATCGAGTCTGAATCTGAACGGGATACACAGAACCTGAATGTTCCTCTCCCGTGTGAACACCTTCACCTAACGCTCACTCCAGTCTTCTTTCCAAAGATCTTCTCCAGCAGGTCACATGTTGATAGCCAATCCAGGTAAGAAGGTGGTTATTTCCACCTACTTCATTCTCTGTCAGCTTCTGCAGACCGCTTGAAGAGGTGAATGGACATCTGACAGTATCTTCAGAAATTTAAGTGCCCACCTAATATTTCACTGGGATTTATAGTTAACTCATCTGATATTTAAAAAAAAAAAAAAAATACATCCCATAAACATCTGATACTCTTTAAAACCTGATCCTGTGTAAGTATTTCAGCTGATAATTCTCAGATACATAGGACTTCACTGCGCAGCACCGGAGTTTCCTCCCTCTAGCATTTTGCTTTTGGAATCAAGCAAACCCACCAGAAAAAAACACAGCACAGTGGCTTTCATGCAGCTCTCTGTGGCTATTCCGAGTCTGCATCAAGGTCACCGTACAAATTAGCATATTCCAGTATGAAATATTAAAACCATGCAGCACAACCTTACCCTACTGACTTCTGAGCTTCCTGGGGTCATCCTCTTCAATGAGCTTTATTTCACATAAAGATGCAATTTAGAGAATAGTCTCCTCGTAAGTGAAATAAATAAATGATTCTTCCTTTCCAGAAAGATCCAGGACTGTAAACACCAGGCTGTTGTGACTGATTTCCACCATCAAAGTTATCAGGCGAGGTAGCTTATGATGTACGTGTTTTCATGACATCTGATTAAAGCTGGTGTCATCACAGTTTTATGGACTACTTAAATGTGGCAATTTCCATTAAGTGTTTTATAAAAAGCAATTAACAGTTTTAACAAGAGTTCACTAGTTCAAATCATTTCAGCATTGACTGGTAGATTGTCCTCCTGGGTACCACACTTGACATTTGAAATCTCTTAGCCTCTCACAAGTAGCATTTTGGCAAAGGAGGAAGGGAATTCTGAACATTACTGGGTACTGCAAATATATCTCTTTTAGAGGAAACAACAGACTAACAGCAAAGCAGGGCACCATCAATGAGCAATTAACAAAGCCTGCAAACAATGCTACTAGGGGCAGGGTTTCTGATAAAGAAGTTGGTTTCCCATCTAGCATGAAAGCAAATCTGTCTGCAACTACCCAGCAAGACAAGACAGGGAGGCAGCTAAGTGTGAAGGAGAGCTTGAGAAAGACAGATCGCACCTAAACTGTTTAGTGCGATTGACAGATTTGCAAGGAAAAACAAAAATTGGTGAAAATTAATAGTCTGCAGTACTGGTGGAACTGAAAGAAGACAATCAGGTTGTAGCAGAGTCCTAAACTGAGTGGAGAGCAAAGGGTCAGCAATGCAGATGTTAGCCTGATCATTTGGAAGACATCCCAGAAATCAGTATGAAAACAAAGTCTTTTTAGTCATTATTTTATTTTAACTGGCCTTTTGCTAATAGTAACTATTGCAGCATCACGGTGCAAGAGGCAGGGGATTTGGGATAGGGACCAAGTCACCATTTAACTCCTGGATTAGAATCCCCCATGCCTTTGTGTGATGAACCACGCGATCTCCACTGGCAGGCAGATAGAGCCTGTCTTGACTAAGCAAAAAAATTTAACAATGTGAAAACAATCTCAGTGATACAACAGAGTACATTGTCCAAACTATAGCGTGCCTTCTGTTGGGAAATCAAAATGCTGCACCTAAAAGAAATAAAAGGGAAAGAGGACCAGGGTTATACAGTTGTTGTACCTTTTTGAGGGTGATTCTAATGCATTTGGTGCCCATTTATTCACTGATTTGTCAGTATGTCAGGAGCCAGCGCTGTGAGGGATTCATTGTGGAAACAACCTGCTTTTCAGTACCCTCCTCCTCATATAACACAGGGAAGTCCCTGCACGAGGGACTCATAGCTTTATGTTTCCCCAACAGGCAGAGCAGTTTCAGGCAAACATCACGAAACAGTTGTTTCTCTTACAATGCTCATTTTGGCAATTTTCTCTCAAATCAACATTTCTTTCTTTAATTAGCCTCTTTCCTAGCATCTTTCACGGAAAGTACCCACAGAGAGTGACGTTTCACTGTGGCGGATGAGAAGAAGAAAGAGGAAAAGGCACAGGAGTTGCCAGCAGTGTGGAGCAGTAGGCAATGCTGTTCTCCTGCACCTCAATTTTATTTGCAGTGGGGCAGCAGGGACAGCTGGCCAAAGCAGCCCAGCCACAGGTCCAAGGAGCCTGCTCTGTCCATACCAGCTGCTGCTGACCCAGCTTCTTGTTCTCACCAAGGGTCACTAACACAAACCCATCCTGCAGCACATTTCCCCAGTGTTGTACCTTGGGCACATTGCACCATTGCTCATTGCACTGTCAACTTTAAACAGCACTGCCTGTTACTAAAAAATTTGGGTTTAAACAGTTCACAAGACACAGTCATCTGTAAATTTCAGCAACAAATCATGCCCAACTAAGTCAGTTGCTCTAGTCTCAACTTTTTTTTCATCACAATAAGACACAAGTAAAAATGTACAATAAAGTGGCTGTCATTCTAATCTCTTGGGGAAAGCTGTTAAACTCTTCAGACACACATGGTATTTGACTGGAAGAGAGCAGTTCAGAGCTAAGAACAGTTTTTACTATATAATATTACAGCAATGTATTATCTGTTTTGTTTCTTAATTGAGACTGCTTTATATAAATTAAAACAGAGGCTTTCCTAACTTAATCATGTATGCTCACAGAAGTATTAGGAGCACTTTTAATTAAGCCATGAAAAGGAATTTGTTTTCAAGGATGAGGTGGTTTCATCATACTCATTATGGCCTATTCTTAACAGGGGATCTTACAAGAAGCTCTCATTAAACAGCTGTTTGAAAAGAGAGTCTGTTGGTGCACGCCAGCTACTCCCTCTACTGCAACATCATACTTACAGCTTACAACAATTAATGCTCTACAGTGACCACCAAATTCTTTATATTACTCTTCACAAGAAAATTACCCACAAAATCTGCAACACCTACTGAAAGAGATCGATTTCATTAACTTAAGGGTCCAAAGACAGCTTACTATTTTTATTTTTTTTTCTTCCATCCAAATCTCAAAGCCAGTGGGGTCTAACAATAAAGAATAAAGAAGCCCGGTCTGCAGAGAGCTCTGGAAGTGTCTCAAATCCTTCACCATTTCTCATTTTGTGTCAGCCAGTGCCTGCCGAGGAGCCATTTGTGACTGGGTGCAAGGTTGCACTGTGCCCCCACTTCTCACTAGAGGAACCAGAGAAACAAGCTTGGAAGAAGGGCTCTACAGCCACGAGCAGCCAGGGATTGTCCTATGCATAGATCTAATTCAGGATAGCGTGGCTTATGATGACAGCTTGCCAGTCATATAACATCACATCCACTCTACTGAAACACAGAGAATGCCAAGGTCTGTGGAGATATGAAGGACTTTAGTAGAAAATCCTGCTGCTTCTCGGAAAGGTTGAAATCCATTGGTGTATATATTTGCCCCCCACACATACACTGGTTCAGATTTGAAGCACCCCCCTTTAACAGAGCTCTATCAGTGGAACAAAAGCACCACCTGTCCTACAGTTGAGAGAAGTATCACACAGTACTCCTTGGGATTCCCGTGCAGTAACTTTCCCCCTTCTTTGCAGAAAAACTCAGTTGGGATTCCTTTCCTTAAAATATTTGTCATTGCGTGACACATTTCCAGGACAAGCCCAGAGGCTGCAGAGATTGCGCCAGAAAGAAGGGGAGCAGCTGAGCTCTTACACTCAGCAGAGTACCTGGCTTGAGGGTGGCTCACATACAGCACTGGGCACTTTTAAGACAGCAACTGGATTTTCCCTGTTACAGATAAGGTGAAAGAAAAGAAAAAAAGATTTGTTCTAAGTCACTCGGGTACTCAAGGACTGTGCAGAAAAATAAAGTGCAAATCTGCAAAGAAAACAGAAAATGGAATAGTATTAAAAATTCCTTCAAAACCTCTTTGACCTCATTAAAAAAATTTAGTCAGTGAAAACTCTTAAAATCCTGGACTCCATCCTAAAAGGCAGTTAAAAGGAAAAGCCACCGTGGGCACAAGAAGTTTAATTGCAGAGATGAATAAGGGAAGTTCTCATCTCTCAGCAGTAAACCTTTTAGTATTTATGACATTGAAATTACACTGCATAAACAAAGGAAAAGTTAGAAAAGGGCTGGCTTCATAAATAATGGCACACTGTTGTGGCAGCCTGATTACCTCACGTCTGTTTTCATGCAGGCAAGAAGCGTTCACAAAGCAGCCTGCAGTTCCCTCCAGCTCCCCAGCCAAGGGAAGTAGGAAAAGTCTCCTTTGCCAAATGGAAAAAGACCAAACAAATAGACCACCTTCACTAGAAAACAGTTTCAAAATATACAATAGCTTGCTGTGAAACTTTCAGGAGAAGAAGTTGAAACAGATTAAATAGGACCCATTTGGTTTCTGAGCCAAATACATCCGCCGTGGCAAAGTCCAGGTGGCTGCTGGTGTTGTAAGCTCATAAGGTAAAAGTGCAAGCTGGTCCAGCGTCCATGGCCCCTTCTTGATCTGAGACATACAGATGGTCATGGTCACAAGAAGGAAGCAATTCTAAGGAAATATTTGATACAAGTTTAAGTCACAGAAGCATAGAATGGTTTGGGTTGGAAGGAACCTTAAAGATCATCTGGTTCCAACCCCCCTGATGTGGGCAGGGACACCTCCCAGTAGACCAGGTTGCTCAGAGCTCCATCCAACGTGGCCTTGAACACTTCCAGGAATGGGGCACCCACAGCTTCTCTGGGCAACCTGTTCCAGTGTCCCACCACCATCATGGTCCACACCCTAAGTACGGTTACGTCTGGCACTTTTGCCTCCTGACCCGCTGGTGCCGAGTCCTAGCTTCAAGCACAAGCACATGTACACTTTGCTGTGAGGCAAGGGTGCTGGTGTACACACTGCACAGCAAATGCCTGTACCTGCACAATCCCTTCCCTTACACTCCCCTCACCAAAATCACAACAGTTACAGCCGGCTGTCCACAGGAAAGAACAGAGAAGCAGCACTGGCACTGGAAGATCCAGGACCAAGTCTGCTTCAGTGCAAATTGCTCTCAAGCCAAAGAGTTTGTTACAAATGTCCATATGTTATAGAAATAATCACATCATTTTTAAAGGTAATAAATAAACAGACGGTAAGCAAGGTTGGAATGGAGTAGGGAAGAGAGAACAGGTCAGCAGGCAGCAGGATATGAAACAGGAAAAAGTTGAAGTATACAGAAATTCTCCTATTTATCTTAAGGAACAGTTGTACTGAAAGCCAATAAATCCATTAAGTTATATCAGACACAAGTTAATTAGCAAAGTATAAGAAATAAAATGAAGCGAACGAATGAGATTGTTGGAAGTATCTATAGACTCATTTTTACTCCTTATTGCTTAACACGGTGCAGGTAAAGGCACTGACACTTGCTGAAGGCACAGGTGCAGAGACCCTGTCTGCCTGAACCCCGGGATGCTCTGGGCACTGCTCCCAGCAGAAACCCAGAGCCAGCTGGGGAATGTGTATACAGTGAAGCACAGATGTATACGTTTGTCAAGCATGGTCAGTGGTCACACTGCCAAAAGAAAAACAGCAGATAAACAGCTGCTTAAACCACGCTACCCTCGGTGGTTGATGCAGCCATTAAACAAGGAAGAATATGATGAGTTCAAGGCGTCATCTTGTCACAGGGCCTGCCAGCACACTGATGTGTCTGTCCACTTGTCAAAATCAAAAGTTGGACATTTCCACCACTCTGCTGTGAACTAGCCATGGGTCAGGCTGTCCACTCTGTGTCCCCACCACCATCTCTTGTCCACTTCCTGTAGGTCAGACTCTGAGGACCCCCTGTGCTCCAGTGTCTACTCCCAGGAGCTGCTTATGAGTATACAGCTTTTAAAAGGATCAAGACAACATCTTCTGTCTACACCAAGTCTACTGCAATTGTTCCCAAAGGGCTTTTGGGCATTGCTAAGGTAACGTGCTTACAAAGCTAATAGTTATTCAAACACAGGCCTGAGAGAGAGAGCAGGAACAGCATCCAGCAAGCCATGCAGCCACTAAATGAGGGATTAGAGGTGCTCACAGAAACCACACTCAGGTTATTCAACAGAAAGGGAGGAAGTTTTGTTCCAAATAAATTAGTGGAACTAATTAGGCAGCAGGCAGGAATCACACTAAAGGACCACGTTACACAGTAAATAAACTCAGCTTTAAGTGCCCCCAGAGAAACTCAACGTAGGTGTCACATCTCCTTCTACAAGAGGAGTGCAAGGTACAGGCAGCCTCCAGTTACCCAGCTGGTTTTTAAGCTGTCTACTCTGGTTTTTAAAAACTAGAGTGGGAGGTTGATTCATGGTGTGATGCAGGGTTCAGCTCTGCTCATCCGTGGGGAGAGAAGTTAGGGCTCCAACAGTCTGAGCAAACACCTTCATCTTGGACAAAAACATCTGGGGCTGTTTTCTTCGATAGTAAGCAAGAGGGTTGTGGTAGATCTCCCTGAAAGGGATTAACCAAACTGCTGCAGCATTTCAACAGTCAAGGATTAGGACAGACTGCTCATCCAGAGGCAGGAGGGACACTGGATTTTGCAGCCTCAGCTCAAGCGCAGACCAGCTGCCAAACGCACTAACCTGTCTGTGCCTTTTACACTATACAATAGGCACAGCCCTAAACACATCAGAGGCATTAACTGACCAGAGTTAAAGTGCTTCCAGGTTTTTATCACCTGTCAGATGGATTTGCAAAAATCTTTCCACCTTGTATTCACCCCTCCTCGAGTACACCATGGCTGACACACCACCACATGTTACCATCACTAGCTGATTGAAACTTCCGAGCCAGCTATCGGCTACCCAATTCATAGTTGTATTTGATTTGTGAATCTTCTGCATATGTTGGGTTAAACTGCAGAGCTACCAGTGCTAAACACAGTCAGACACTATTATCACGCCCTTACTGCAGAACTGTACTTAATTGCATGGTCCTTTATATTTTCACTTGCCAACAGCCAAGCCAAGTGTCATTTAATGAGCAGCATGAATCAGTAAAATAGAAGAGGTGGATTTCTTTAAGCACAGCACAGAAATCACGTGAGATATTTTCCTGGTTGTTTGATGACCCATAGCTGTATAGCTAATAACCACGAAAAAAACCCAAACCACAAAACAAATGAAAAAAACCCCACCAAACCTCAAAACAAACAAAACCCCCCAAACAACCTAGCCTCAACTAAATTCTAACTTTTAACTTGCACCATTTTTCTTAACATGATAAAGTGTTTATTGTCAAAATACTGATATACACGTGGAAAACATTCTGTGTAATGAGTATGTGTATATTTGCTGGAGTCCCCTGGAGCTTTCTCCAAATGAGGTGCTCACTTCAATGAGCCTAACTTGGTAATTAATAAACTCACTAAACAGACTCGACTGCTGGAGAAGAGATGAACAGAACTGAAGGAAATCCTGCCATGATGGAAGGGCTCTCAAAAACACTCTGAAGAGTACACAGAAAGAAAAACATTTTAAAAAGGAAAAATTAGGGCAGCTTGTGTGGAAGATGAAGAGTGAAAAAGTGGTCAACAAACCAGAATTTTTCTGGGTGGACAGACAGATTACAGGCTATGAATCAAGGCACCAAAGCCTCCACAGCATCACATGTTCCACTCTGGACAGGCTGGGAGGTTTTGTGCTTAATCCTTATTTTAGAAGGTTACATTAGTGTCTATTGTATTTTGCCTGCTGTGAAGTTACGATTCCTCCCCATGAATTATATTAACTCATTTTTGTGTCTATTTAATATGGTGGTTTCTTTCTGGTTTTGTCAATAAATTGGATTCCTAAATCATACAGAGCATTATTACCCATCCCAGTCAATTATTAAAAAAATACATCAGTGATAACTATCAAAAATTTATTTGGTGCTAAAAAAGACATTAACACACTATGGCTGGAGGAGGACTTTTTATCTGCTTTTTTTTCCATTATGATGCACTGACCACAATACCACTCACAGTATGACTTAATTCATTTCCACTTAAGAAGTGGAAACAATTTTGCTAAATTACTGCAGATCTTAATGCCACAGGTTCTGCTTTTATGGTCTGCTCTGACGGCAGTTCTTCTGGGGGGTTTTCCTCAAAGTTTTGGTAAATTCGTGACTGCTGTAAACGATCGTTGCACATCTCCTCCTCCTCATCTTCAGTCTGCATGTGGAGCACGTGCCCAAGGGTTTGTGGAGAGCCCAGGCTCCAAGAGGCCTTGCTGCTCAGGGTCTGCACTGTCAGGTCTCCTGGCAAATGTGGGAATGGCCTCTCTGCCTCTGGATATCCCCAAGAGTTTCATCATGTCTCTGGGCTAGGAACACAGGCTGTCAGCCAGTGAGAAACTGAGTGAAAGCTGCTCAAAAGACCATTTAGTTTTAAGTTAATTGAAAAGAAATCTTCTCAGGAAAGGGGACAGGAGATTCTCCATCATTGGGTGCTCACTTGGGATCTGCAAAGCAAAGATCAAAGTATCAGGTCCACCTAATTCTAGCCCCGTTTCCCCATGACAGATATTAATGCATCAGCTACTGATTCTGGGTGATGGTTCCTGTTCTCCACCCTGAAAGGCTGCTCCATCTGACTTCCCCACTCTCAAAGGCTGCAGTCAATTCTGATTCCAAAACCATTCTGTAAAACCCATGACTGAATAAATGTTTCTCACCCAGCTATGAAGATCAGTTGATGATGATGCATTTTCACCTCTTTCAGCAAGTCATGTGTGAAAGAAAACAGAATGTGCAAGGGGACAGCAGCTCTTTTGTGCATCTGTGTTGCATGTGACACACACGGCACATCTCAACAGTGAGAAAGCCTAACACAATATCACACCCCAACTTTTCAAAACAACCACGGTTTGTTTGGAAAAGCCTTTAATTCACTGAGCATTCTGACCCTATACAATGGCTCCAAACGGGTGAAAGTCTCCTAACTGCTGTGCAATACATACT
Organism: Megaceryle torquata; assembly: GCA_024611175.1. Lineage (NCBI taxonomy): Eukaryota > Metazoa > Chordata > Aves > Coraciiformes > Cerylidae > Megaceryle > Megaceryle torquata. Next base: position 203,843 of record JANIJG010007080.1, read on the forward strand.
AGGAATGAATGTGGTGATTTCTAATTACCAGTAGCCACAAGTATGACTACAGCAGAGGGGAAAGAAGACAAGGTGACACATACTGTACTGTTGAAGTTGTCCACAAGGCTGATAGTGAGAGGAAGATGCAATGCTGCCCCAACAGTAGTGCTGGGAAGGGATGCCAAAGCTGTCAATTCCAAAATGTTGCCCTCCCAAAAATAAAAAAGACAGCCAAATGTTGCTGCTCTTGTCAAATGCAGAGAGATCCAGCTAATTTCAAGACAGTAAAGCCCCACCCAAAATAGGGACAATTAATCCTTGTAAAAAACCACACGTTGAGCTTCTTAAGAAACAGGCAAAACTTCTTTCCCCTGCCATTTGCACCGCAGAGTCCACACGGCCGCTGCCAGCACAAGGTAACACTCCACCCGCTCCTTTGCATTAGCTGCCTAATTGCCAGCCAAGTTTCCATCCTGAATCCTTCCTGTCAGTGCTGGCTGGTAATGATTGATGCAACAGACAGCACACAGCTTGATTTCTTGGATAGCAGGTTGCTACTGCAAAGCTGACAGTTAAGAAAAATCTCGTTCAGAATCTTTAAATGAATTTGATGAAGTAGTCACTGAGGGAAGGAGAACAAACGTGAGGCACCAAGATGTAACGTCGGGGAGTCTCCCATCTCACAGCATAACCACTCTCTAAAGAGCCCTGGTAGGGGTGTGCTTGGGAAGGCTCCTGAAGCAACAGCTCAGTTGTGCAGGGGTGTTACTGCGAGGCAGCTGCCTCCCTGCCACTCGGGGAAGCCACGATGCATAGCCAATCCCATCTCAAACCCAAGGAAGGAGCTCTCCTTTGTCTCTCTGTATGAAATCCAGACTAAAGACTCTTCTAAATACGTGTGTTCACTTTGGCAGGGCAGATCAATTCCATCCTCCTCCTCAAGGCTTGTGTTCAAACAAGCCACAAGGCATTGCCATTCCATATAAGTCAGGACAGAGGATAAGGGAAGGCCAGAAGTGACACATTTTTAATCCTAAATCTAGCACACGGCAGCAGCACTTCAGAAGTTGCCAAACAGAAACCAGGTGGCTGAGGAGTGGTGGGCAAGAGGATGTGCAGAAGCACAATCTTGTTAGAGCTGGTTTTAATCCTATTCCTAAACCCAGGGTTTATGGGTCAATCTGCTTCACCTTTCATGACTGTATCCCCTCCATCTTCTCCAGGCCAGCTGATGAAGGACATGCTTTACAGCTATACACAGGCATGTTGGCAGTTATTAATGAAAACAAAGATGAGAGGAAGGAAAAAAAAAAGGCAGAATGGACTTCCACACCACAAAAAGGGCAAAACTGAACCACAAAGTCACAAAGCATACCTGAATGCAGTTACCCACAGAACGACTGAAGCACTTGACAGTCTCCATATCCAGCTGGAAACAGTTCCAGACTCCTGAAAGGCACAAGCTGCAAAGGCAGCTGCTGAGCCCAACATTAGAAAATGGCCCATGTGAAATTTTGGAACAAACATCATTCATTTCACTGGTGGAGTCTACAGCTTAGAAGGTTGCTGGGGAACATCTTTGCTTTTCTGACACTATTCTCAATTAGAAAAACATTTATCTTTGCTGCAATATGTTGAAAATCTTTCCTGTGTTGAACCCCAGATCTCACTCCTAAAATTCACAGCCAGCTCCCCAGGGAGGGAAGGAGGAGCTGCGTGGACACAAAGCTTCTGGTTTTGAAGGAATGTGCTAAGAAACTGCCTCCATGAGAGAAAGATACTTTTGGATCCACCTCTATCGTACACTGAAGCAACATCCCTGGTGCTGAAGCAACTCTCCTAACTTTCTGCAGTCACTGAGGGAGCTGGCCAACACAACTTTGGGGAACTGCAGCAGCATCCCAAGGAGCGTGACTATCTGCTTCCCTGCGTGTGACTGGTGCTCAGTCCCCTGGCTTCATCTCAATCCTCTTCATCCCAAATTTCTCTGACTACCCTGACCCTTAATCTCTATCCTCTGTGCACCTTTTCAGCTATTCCCTTAACCACACACACACTCCCTGTGACATATATAATAAAAACCCAGCTCATAAAAACAGAGAAATAAAATTGAATGTTGAACTCTTGACATTTGCTATCCATTACTGTATTTGTACGCACTGTCTTTTCCCACTGCTCATTATCATTTGTCTCCCTATCAGCCCTCGTGGTTTTTTTTTTTTTTAATCCAATTCTCACAGTATTTGATACTTTATATAATCACATACTTTGAAAAGCTGGAGAATCTCAGCTTTTAATGTGAGAATCTCAGCTTTAGTCAAAGTGATTTTCTACCTGCTGGGTTTTCAAAGAGGGGTGAACAGAAGGAAGAGAAAATCCTGAATACGTAAATTCTCAGGGGCTCAAGTGACACAATGAGAAAGCTAGACCAAAAAATATTAAAGGGAAAAAAAAACCCAAAACAAACCCAAAACATTTCATTTTAATGAAGTCAACTTTCTAAGCCAATCTCATGAGGAAACAGGCAGTAAGGGTGTGACCTACACGGCCTCTGTAGCTATAAAGGGGACTGGTCTAGATTAACACTAATGTCAAGATTAGCTAATATTCTGTTTCAGAAGAGTGTGCCACACAGCATTCAAACCTTCAGAAAACCCTGCCTCTCTATCGAGACAGATGTGGGCAGAACTGTCTTTAAACAAAACATTTTTCAAAGCTTTCCATGAGGCACTGAGGTGAATCTTTGTTTAACTGTAATTGGATTTCCAATGGCAAGAGGTTCTGCCGTTCAGAAACCAGATAAAGGATGAGCTGGGGACACGGGGGAGAAAGTCCCAGATCAATTGCTGCTTACTGGGCAGTCGATTTCTCGTGAATGGGTCAGAGGACTGATAGCTGTTGAGACCTCGTCTTCAGAGCTTAACAAGCTGAATTATTCTCAAGTTGACATTTTTCTCGGGTTTGGGAAGTTTTGAAATTCTCCATCAAATGCCTGTTAGTGCCACAAAATGTGGTTTCCTATAAAATAATCTCATTACAAAGTTTCCATGGGTTCACATTGTGCCCTAGAGTTACAGACGTCCTGAGTTATCCTCAGACATCTCTTTTAAAGTCTGCCAGGTGTGATATATGGAATTTTCTTTATAACTTTTACTTTTGAGATCATTTCATATCTCCTTTCTGTTCAGGAAGCCATTGAGGGACTCATTTTAGCTACGAAGCTCTCTCGTCTAATCTTGATGTGCTCAGGGAAATACTGGAATGGTTTTGATATGATAAATATTTGCTTTTTTACTTTTGCAAGAAAATATAATTTCCATTCATTTGAAGCAGGAGTTATGGATCTGATTAGACATTTTGAAGCAAACAGGCAGCTTCTAATTAACCACTTTTTGCACGGTACTCTGTCTCTCACTTCAGGACTAAAAACCAGCCTATGAGGATACTTACACCACCTTCTGAGACACATAACTCAGATATGGTTAATTGTAAAAGACAAATATTTTTACATTTGACAGTCTAACTGCATAAAGAGATTTATAAAGGATTTACTTGTCCATTGATAAACAACTTGCGATGTCTGATAGACTCAGTGAAATGCCTGGAAACCCACCATGCCTGGTTTATAATTATTTTTTATTCTCTAGAAATTCTAGCGAGTAACTATTGACAGTTATCCTGATCCTTTCACCAGCATTTTCCTAATCACAGCTTAAAAAACCATCAGCATGATTTCTGTATCCAAAACTAAAGCAAAGTACATGCTACTACTGCCATATTCACAGAAGTACATCTTCATCTACAGACCCTCTCACCAAAATCAAATATTGTATACAAGTATTTCATAAAATCAACCTGAGGATGCTGTTATCCTAGGACTGCAAACTGCATTCAATGCATCACGTTTTGATGCTTTCCACTGAGTATATCACAGCTGATACAGGTCACTTCAGACTGGACTTGAATTTTGAATATATGCATTAAAATGTAACCAGTCCTAGGGAAGAAAAAATATACCTGTGCTTCAAATGTGACAGCACATGAAAGAAACTCAATTTTTCATTAATAGAGAATCATTCCTCAGTGGCTGTGGAAACTGGGGGCATACCTGCTGAAGGGCTAATCTGTTAGGAGGACTTGCAATTTGACAAGTTGTGTATAAAAACCACCCTTAAAAAAATACACCAGAGCAATACATCTACTAACTCAGCAAAGCAGAAAAAGGTCACAAGTATTTAGCTATCCTGTGATGCTACATCACTGATGTGATTCTAGATTTCAGCTCAAATTTAACATTGATCTCCAGCCACAAGCTGGATCTGTTTACACAAGACACTGTATCTAGTCCATGAATGGTTATCCTCGTTTTACTTTATTATACAATAAACAAAAAGCAGTGGACTTCCCTCCTATCAAGTCCCTGAAGGCAATTTTCAGATCCTTCAGTACTCAAGTAAGAGTATGACACATCAACATCCAGAAGCCTAAACTGGCCACACACTCGAAACCAGCCTGTAAACAGCCACGGTCAGCTCCTGATGACCATGCACACAGGAACTAGTCAGTCTCTTACACTAAGGGGGAAAGCCAATACCAAAAAGAGTAACGACTTAAAAATAACTTCCTCCTCTTAATGATACCTATAGAGAGAAACTTCACACACTATGGCATTGGTAGCAGATTCATAGAAAAGGTTATGAGTAAAAATTAAAAAAAAACAAAAACAAAAACAAAAACAAACAAAAAAACAGTAAAAGGATAAAAAAAAAGAATTCTTATCCTCCAGTTCAGCATCTTTCTTAAGATAGTAACTACTGAAACTGGTACACTCAATCAATAAATCTTTTGTCACCGTTACATCAGAGTCGAGTCTTCCCCCTCACCAGCCCCCAACCCCGACTATGAGACAGACACCAGGTAAGATTTGCCAGTGGAAGTTGTACAATCCGCATGAGCATTAATCAGACAAAGGGAAATCAAATAACAAGAGAAAAAGTAGAGAACCTGATTTTCTTTAGGCATTCATTAATGTCTATTCAAATATAAATGCTGAACAAAAATGTGCATTTCATATTGCGGGAAAGCACACTTGTGCCAAACCCTTTGGAGATTTGGTTCAAGAACAGTTCATCCCTATCTGAAGATTTGCCTGAAATACTGCCAAAACCCACTAATGCTTTATGTTAGCTGAAATAAAAGCTACCGTTGCAGAAGAGAGAAATGCAAAGGAGCTTCACAGAACTGTGCTCCCACTCCTGTCTGTATATTCATGTACCTGATCAAATCCTCTTTGGTCTTTGCCCTCCTGCTACAACTTCAGCTGTGCCCAGTTTGAAAAGCAGCACAATACACCAATGGCAGATTTCTTCCAAGTTATCTACGTTGTAATTGTCAGAGGTGTCTCTGAATCTTCCATTTCTTTTCTAGGTTTTATGGAGCCTTTCATGTTATCCATGGAAATCAAATTGTGAACAGTTGAGGAAAATTCTTACGTGATCCCTGTTCTCAGCCTCTCCCTTTTCTCTCCTACTTATCAACTCAGGCACTTAGATTTGCACATGTACAAGACAAACACCAACGTGAACAATTTCAGGTTTGAACTCAACAAAGAATCTGTCACAGACAATTTTCTGTCTCTAGAGGAACACATGTGGGACTTGGGCAGGGAAGAGATCTCTAAGCTAGAAAAGTCCCACAGGTCTCCAAAGTCAGAACACCCAGTGGAAAGGCAGCACATCCTCAATCACTGGTTGCCTATTTACCAGCAACTTCTCAGTGAGGTTCCTTCAACTCAGACCAGTCACTTTACTGCTTCTAAACACACACCTATGACCCATTTGTTCTGTTCTCACGTGTGCTACTCGAGCAACAGAAATACTCAAGCTTGTTAGAGCAGGTTCTCAAAAGCACTTGCAAGAAGAGATTCTATACTTCAGAGGGTCCTCATCAGATACCTTGTTCCTCTTCAAGAGAAAGAAGAGGAATACAACTGTCCTGATTAACCTGGATTCCTGTGACATCTAACACTTGCAAGCGGAATACTCACAAACACCCTGTGAGCTGTGAGAACTGTTAGTGGTCATTCTTCCCATAGCTTGTTCTGGTTTCTTGTGAACAATAATGCTAGAGCAAACAGGACATACTAATTCCACAGCATACTGCATTTATCAACGTAATACTGAGTACCAATTAACCAAGGCAGATGCACAGACCTCCAGGACTGAAAGCCTGTCACCTGTACTGGTCAAATTAAGAGTCTACATTCTCCAACATACTCTTGGAAAGCAGGGGGAGGAAGTTTGCTGATATCAATTTATTCAGGGTAATGAGGACAAAGGCTGACTGTGGGGAACCGCAGAAGGACCTTATGAAATGATATGACATATGAGATGGCAGATGAAATTCAATAGAGACAAATGTCAAATATGCATGTGGGAAAAACAATCCTAACTCCACATACGAAATGATGGACTCTGAGACAGACTACACAGGAGTGAAATCCTAGATTTACAGTGGACAGCCCGATGGAAATGTCAGCCCAGTGTTACCAACAGCCAGTGGGAAAAAAAGACAGCAGATCAAATGTTAAGAATGACAAGGAGAAAAAGAAATACAGGGAGGTTATACCAGACTGCTCCAGGATCTTACACAGCATGGACAGCATGGAATGGGACTCCTTCATGGACTTTTCCAATCCTGATACAAAGACCCCTTAAACCAAACTCAAACCACGTGCAAACAAACCAAAGTGATTTTTGTACCTAACAAGAGAAGTTGTGGATATCACAAGCCCAAGTTGTCTTAAAGGTAGAGATGAAGTTCACAGAATAAAAAGCTACTCATGCTTATTATCTACACAGAAATCACCCCTGGAGCAAAGTCCCTGAGCTGAGAACACCTGAAGGCTGGGCTATGTTAGAGGAGAAGCATCACGTGCACCTGCCCTGTTCATACATCCCTATGGCCACTGGTGGAGATGGGATGCTGGGCTGGATCCTGTAAACGGGAATTAACAGTCTAAAGTTCAGCTTTATATCCCTTAGGAGGAATCTGATTTTTGTCCTATTTTTAACCCAGCATATGCTGAATGGGTAATTTTAGATTTCTGGTTCCAGTGCTATAGAATTTTGCCAAATGAAGAAAAAGAAAGAACAGGAGGGGGAAAGCAACAGAGAGAAGACATTGTGCACGTTAAGAAACATACTGGTCTGACTTCCTACCACTCAAGAGACAAAGCTCACTAAGACTTTGGCTACCTACTCACTCTGCTCTTGCAAAAATATCAGCTACGGCTATTTACAGAAACTAAGCAGGTACACAACCACTCTATTACTTCTTCCCCAAGCCATAACACTGACTGTGACACAGTCACACCAAAAACCACCTTGACGTAAAGGTAGGTATCTGTGGGTGGTCAGGAGTGTCCATCTTAAAGAGGTCTTCCAGATGAATCCAAGGAGCTGTGTGGAAAAGGAAGAGGTTTTGGAAAAGCAGCAATCCAAAACAATGGAATAGGAAGCTCACAGCAGCAAGTGGTAAAGTGATGGCTGAATCTCACAACAAGTTGGTGCTTCTGCTATCAGCTCTCTTTGCAAGAAATTCTGTTCCACAACACGCTCCCCTCCAATATTAATTTTGAATGCACGACAGCTTTGTAGTACCTAATCCTATTAGCATGCTCCTGAAATCTGTAAGAGCAGAAATGTAAGACTGGCCCAGAGACTTAACTTTCAAGCTCTGCTCCCCCATTAAACAAATTCAAGCTGAATTCGACAGTCCTTGGTCCCTTAGGGACCGATTAGGTAATACTTAGCAACGATGAGCGATAGTTCCGCACAAGAGTAAAGCAAATAAAAATATTTACATGAGAATACTTTGAACAAAATATGCTTTCTTAATTTGGAAAATTTAATGGATTTTTTTTTTCTTTTCTACTTATCCCACCAAATTGTAAGAAAAACAAACAGTTCATTACATTTTTTTCCCCCCATACACTTTCAATTTGTACTGGGCTCTTTTCGTACAGTCTCAATCCCATCTCTCCTTTTGGTACTGGGCTTTTTCAGAGGCAGAAATTGAAAAATATAAAGAAAAATATAATAGAGAAAATAGGCAGAATGAAGAAAAGGGGTAAAAATTATAAAAGTAATCCCTCATTTGTAAAAAAAAAAAGATAAAAGTTGTAGATTTTAGAATGAAACTGGTTCTTGACCAGATTTTAATTTTTTTTTAAGAATAGCTTCAATTTCACTAAATGACAGCGATTTTGGCAAAGAGGATGAGGTGGAACAACATCTGCTTCGGACAGAAGCATCACCCCAGATCCAGGCTTACTCTCTGTGCAGCCAGGATGGGCATCTGTATCCTGTGTTAGATGATCCACAACTCTGGCACCAGCTGATCCCAGAGAACCCTACAAATCGCCTACCACAGCCAGTGAGAACATGTTCAATTAAAAGGATTTCTGTCCAACTTCCTGTTCCATGACAGCCAAAACA
>JANIJG010007080.1:212422-230568 GCA_024611175.1 Megaceryle torquata
ACAGCCAAAACACTGTAACAGTTTTGTAGATGTTTTGCTGTGCAAGAGCATGAAGCAGATGTTTTCTAACACAAACCATAGGCTGGTGGCTAGAGCTTCGGTCTAGGAGACGGCTGAGCATCAGTCAACGTGACGTAGGATGAAGAATTCCAGTGGAAATCCGGCAGCGCCTCCACCAGTTGCACCCATTTCACATGATTCAGCAACAGACATGGTAACAATTCAATTTCAGCTAAAATGATTTTGTTTTTATTGAATTCTGGAATGAAAATCAGTTTTAGATCTTTGAGAGACGCCATGAAATAGAATAAGTAGCTTGTACTCCACATCCCCTCAGACCTCCACCACCTCAGTGCAGAGACAACAGGTTGGCAGCAGGGAATCGTTCAGACTCCAGAAACACACGGTATCCCTTCATGCACAGTTGTGTTTTGAGAACAGCTAATTTAAAGCACCATCCCCCACACCATTAAGTAGCAACAATTATATACTGTGGTTTAATAAATTTCAATGCTTTTCTTCAGCTTTTTGAAATACCAGCATTTCATTTCTCTAGTCTGAAACACACTCCAAATGATGTCTACCAAGCGTGTATCAGAATGATCAGGTGACTGACTTCTATTTCACAACTTCTCAAGAATTTTATTACACAGTAAATCTTAATGAAATATAAAACTGTCTGTGATATAATAACTATTGCAACGGGAAAATATACAGCCTGGTAACGTGACATGCTGGGCACCAGCTCCCATCTCAGAAACAAAGCACTTCTGGCATTTACCCAGTGAGGCTGCCCTGGCCGTGCTGTTCTGCAGACTCCTACCAAGGCTGCTGGTCCATGCCACGTTTTTCACAACGTCTTCCTAATTTTGTGATAGTGCTACCTTCCTCTGTGCAGGAACAACACACACTGTGTGTATGTGATCCATGTGAATCAAGGTTCTAGCTTCAGGTCAACAGTCCTCTGCCCAATTAATAATGTCTCATTATCTCTACCAGTTGGCTGTATTCAGTGAACAGCTAAGGACACAGCTATCACCATGACTAGGCAAAAGGAGGCATATCCCATCGGGCAGGATGAGGGCATTGATACTTTCCATGTGTCCTGACAAGTTCTTTAATGCTGTTCCAGAGAAACAATAGAGGTCTCTGATTAGGCTTCACGCTGTCCACACAAGGTCTACAGACACAAACGGCCAGGGCATGGAGCACGATCATCTTCAAAATGCTCCAATGCAGCAGGAAGCATCCTTCTTGGTGACGGGGTCAGGGCTGGGAGAGCTTTAGCACATGAACAGCAGATGGTGTGCTCCGAGGATAGTGACCCATTATCTCCCATCAGCTCCCCACCTTCACAAGCTTTACTCATCCCTGAAGGCCCTACAACTGCATATTGCTGCATTTTTTAAGCTATATTTGTTTCTGACATGGAAAAAAGGCAAGACAATGACATAAATAAAACCAGAAGAAATTATTTTCTTCCAAGAAAAGTTTTTGTCTAAGAGAACATGGATATTCTACTTCACATTTCCTATCTTCGTGCTTATTTAGTGCTGGAAGGCAAAGCATCTATTGGGATTTCTGTTCAACTTAGACTCTCTTTCTCCTTCTCCCCCTCACAAAACCCCATGAAATACTGCTCATTTCAAAACATAAATCCAAGATGGGAATTATTTGAATCACCTGTTCCTCACCTGCCGATAGCCTCTGGTATAACTGGGGCTGCTATCTTTCATTTATTCATTTCTTATTTCAGGCGTAAGCAATGAGAATCACCACAACCCATAACATTAGCAGTATTTCAGGAGAGACACAGGATTCAAAAGTGATTTATTGGAGCTTTGAAAACCTAAAAGGGGTTAAAACTGGTTATTCCTACCATGGAATCTAATGCTGACATAAAATGTTTTGAAAGGATGATACAGAGGAGCAAGGATCCCTTGTAAATCAGTCAATATTTGCTTCATATTGAGATTTTAATGACATCTTTATCTCCACAAAGTTGTTTCTGAGGTCAAGACTCCACCTTGCTCACGTTCAGGAAGCCATGGAGTGCATTCAGAAGAGCTGAGCAGAGCACCAGGGAAATGAGGCTTTTTAACAGCATCTGCTCTGGTAAGCTACTGCCTGGCAAACACAGTCATTTCTGACAGGAGAGATAGTACCTCTGATAGCATTTCCCTCCCATTACTTTCTTCTGACATACATTCCTACTGCACTCAATTACAGATCATTTCAAGAACGTTTCGCAAAACTGCTTACTACATTTGCAGGTCTTTGTTCCCATTTTTATCTGATGAACATAAGTATTCAAAGAGCTGCAGAAACACGCTCAGAATGAAGCAAACTCCCAGTATAAAGAGCCATCAGGACTGTGACATGACCATGCTCTAACCCCCACAGCAGCTCCGGGTCAGCAGCTCACTATCAGCCACGCTCCAGGTGCAGATAAGGCAGGAGAGTGCAGGTATAACCTGCCCTCAGCTACTGATGCTATGGGCCTTGCACAGGCCAGTTCAAACCCCTGGAAATCACCCGGAGGAACTGGCCATGCATTTCAGAGCAAATGCATCAAACCACACACTTGACTAAAAACATTCAAAATACTTAAAAACAAAAATTAATGAGACATCCTCAGTTAAAACTCAGTTACAGGAAATGATATTTTCTTAGTGAGTCAGACTAAGCAATTAGCCAAAAATAGTGCCAAGTCAGTCGTTCCAGGCAGTTCACCTGCTCCTCAGACTTTGGGTTTCTCAGTTGTGTATCATTTTATAATCATATTTGCCTAACTTCCAAATTTGTTTTTCCAACTGACTACCTAAGAAACAGCAAAACAGATTGTACCAAAACAGCTGTGAAATGAACACAATAAATCAAAAAGCAAGGGTTTATTTACTTTCTCTTCCTTTCCAGTTCTTTAACCTACAGCAATCCGAGGCTTTGCCTGCAAAAAGTTGATAAAACAACACAGACAACAACAAAAAAACCAAACCAAACCCAAACTTGAGGTAGGTTTTAGTGGATGGCACTGCCCTCACAGCACAAATCCTGCTGTTTGTCTAGAGACAAATCTCCAGAAGACACGAACATGACATAGAAACATAAAACAGAAATTAAACTCTTGTGCTAATCATGTTTGTAACCCATTTTGGGGTTTTGGTTTGGTTTTTTGTTTTGTTTTTTTTAAAGGATTTTTATATAGCTTCAATCACTTCATATGGTTTTGAAGCATTCAAATTCTTGCAGTACAAGATAACGGCCTATATACAGAAAAAAAAAAATAACAAAAAAACCCCAAACTAATACACCACTTGCCTAACATTTCTTTTCCATTTTGAGATAATTCACTATACACAGTTAACTCCTTTTTGAAGCCAGAAAGGAAATATTGTGAAGAATCAGAAAACAATGGAAATGAACTGAAATGAAAACAAATGGGTGGGGGGGAATAAAAATCACTTGTATGAAAATATTAAGATGACACATTTGAAAAGAACTGAAGCGTAATATACCACATTACAGATATTTGTGAGGAATGGAAGAAAATGCTCTGTCAGAGATAAGCAGTTTGACATTCCCTGTCGCCACACAAAACTGAGTTTAAGGATATAAATCCAGGTAGCTTCTGATAAAATGATGTCAACCTTATTTTGCTTTTGCTGCAGTTAAGAGAAGCGGCTGTCTCCACGTTGGACTGCTGGCACCTCTGAAAATTCTGGTGCCAGTTGAGCTTATTAACAAATTTTATTCACATACAAAGCCAATGGTAAAGACACTGCTCTTCTGGCACTCAGACCATCATCATCTTCAGACTAAGCTACTGCTCAGGGAATTCTGACTTCATACAATAGTCACATTTTCTGATAGTAAAAGCTTCTGTCGTCTCTGTTCTTAAAATGGATTTTGTTGCTATTACAAATTGAATTTCTGGTTGGTGGCATTTATTTGATTATGAATTTCAGAGGCTATTTTCTTTCACGCTTTGAGTCTGTGCCTGCTCAGCCTAATACATTCCCATGCCACAGAGCAGCTTTCAACCAAGGCCTGAAGCAGCCCAGTTCGGTGAGTCTGTAGAGATGTGAAGTAAGAAACAGAGCAAAGTTTGATGGGTGTCAGAGGAGCAGGCAGGGCTGGTCTAAATCACCATTTACCACCAATCTGCGCCTTTTTTTAGCAGGCTTTTGCTGATAACTATCAACTTAATCCTAAAACTGGATGCTTCAATTATGGGATTAACGTCAATGGACATACAGAGTAACAGAAAGTAGCACTGCTGTCCTTACCGAGGTACTAAATCAGCCTCTCATTGCTGGTTCCGCAGAGGCAGGCTGGCCACCCTGCAGGGAGATGTGAGGCTTCATATGCTGGCAGTAAATAGAGGCTTTTTAAAAAATAAAAGCATGGGATTTATTGCAAAGTCTTTTAATATGACTTGGGTGGCTTGGAAGTGAAATGCACGGGTGTGAAGAGCACATCCATACCCAGGGCTCCTTCAAAAAAAGTAACATGAAGAGAGGTACCCCAAAAGATGGGTCGCCAGCACTAGGGCTCAGCATCCTGCAGGTGCCAGGTTTTCAAATCTTCTCTTTTTATTCTTAAAACAAAAATCCTTCTTACACATGAGTGTTCTAAAGATACAACTTAATGAAACTCTAAATCAGTCAAGAGTCACAGAATCACAGAACTGTGGAGGTTGAAAGGGACCTCTGGAGACCATCTAGTCCAACCCCCCCTCTCTAAAGCAGGGTCACCCAGAGCAGGTTACACAAGATCACATCCAGGTGATTCTCAGTCTCTCCAGAGGAGACACCGCAACCTCTCTGGGCAGCCTGTTCCATGCAAAAATGTAGAGAAACTGCAGTACAGCCATGGAGAAACTCTCTATAGAAAGTGATTCCTTTCTCCCCAGGGCCACGGACACCCCCACCAAAACAAAACTGAAAAGTGACCTAGAAAATCTCCAAAAGCCTACCTCAAATAAAGGGGACCTTTTAATTACGGAAGTCACCAGTATTCCCCATATCAGCCATTCTCTTTTTCTTTTCTTTTTCTTTCCTTTTTTAATCCATCCGTTGGCAATGCAACATATTTTCAACCAACACATCGGACCCCAATGCATCAGACAAAACTGTTGGCCGGATCCTGTGATCCTTATTCAGCACAACACACCAGGGCTGCACGCTGTCCGAATGTTTTGGCCGGGAATATAGTCTGTGCAACAGACATACATTAGATTACAATAATAAGAGGCAAAATACAATTTAGATTCTATCCTGAGGAAATGTAATAACCCAGAATTAGGAAAGTCTAACTCATCTGACAGGACTTCTTTAAAAAGACAGATTATGAGCTCAGAAAGTTGACGCATGCTGCAAGGTTTTTAAGACTCTTACAAAGACAAATGCACAAACTGAGGAGTTCAAAGTTGACTGTGAAAGGCGAGTACAAGTCCCACCAAAATCATGGTAAATGGCAGGTGGGATCTCCTGGCTACCTTCCCAAGACCAATCCAACTCCCCTGCACTGCCCAATTCTGGCAGCTGTGGTTCAGTTTTGTACTTCAGCAGCTAAAGGCACCTTTTGGAAAGAAAAAAACAGGAAACAAAATAAGCACTTCAAGCCCTACTCCTTTGCCTGCAGGACATTAACATGACAAAGATGCCTGGTGCTCTTTGCAGAGTGCCAAGCTGAAGTAGGGAGGGTCCCGTTGGCCTCCAAATCCCCGGGTAAATTCCCTGCGCACAAGTGTGAATGGACATGCAAAGCTAGGCAGGAGCTTTTCCTGTGCTGAATATGCATGTGGTGACTCCTCAAAGTGCATGACAAGAATGAGCTTGCATGATCTATAGTAAATTAATTCAATAGCTAAATGAATTTACTATCCTACAGAGATATCACAGTGGTGAAAATGGATAAGCAATGTTGCTTATGATATTTTCATTTCCCCCCAAATAAACCCTAAAACAGTCAGAGGGGAAAGTAACATCTTGGAGAAGACAGATTTTCACAAATATTTCTATTTGAATTGCTGATGAACTCTTCCTGCTGGTATTTTTATTAATGTTTTAATTATATATGTAATACACTTCATGAATAACTGAAAATATATAGGAGAGACAGTTATATAGCCAACTTCAAATATACTTCCTTTCTGTTAAGGAAACAAAATGCACTGGGACCACGACCTTCTATGTAGTATGTTTAAAGGCAGGTATGTGCTGGAGCAGTTCTCCTGAGCTCATGCTAAAACTGATGTTGCCATCTGCAGAGCAGTATTTCATTCCCTCATGTCTCCAGTTTGGTTGGTTGGTTTTTTTAAGATGTACTGGTCAACTGAAAACACAATGAATATGAAAGAGGGCACTAAGTTTTCACTGGGACATTTTAAGTTTTGGGATATGCTTAAGATCTCAGGTCCTAGGATAATAGCTCATTATTCCAAAAATATCTCTAAAATGTGCAAAATGAGACTTTCTACAGTGAGCAAAACCAGAAGCCCTTATCACACTACAAATGTTTACTAAAGCAGTATTTTGAGAACCAGTTCAGTATGTAGGTGAGTAAAGGACATACCTTACTTTTAAAAACAGTTGAGTACATTCTTCTTGAGTCTTTAATCAGCCCAAAGCAGTCTAGTTGGCTTTGGAATAACCAGAGAGTGACTCCATCCCCTCAGCTGGATGGTACAATAACCCCAAAGCACTTACACCCAAGAAGAATTAGACCCACAGCTGCTCCCATCCAGTCATCCCGACCTCACCTTAACATAGCAACACCTCATGTGGTAAGGACACCATCCCCAAATGAGCTGTGGGTCTTGAGGTCTACTGGAGACTCACTGTGTTGACCCTTCTGAATAGCATGTAATGAAATCTTTATTGCAATTTTCTTTCAACCCACACTGATAAAAAAAAACAAAACAACAACAACAAACCAAGAACATCAGCTGCTTTAAAATGGTCTCTTTTTCTGGCCCTGCTTCTGGCAATCTAAGTAGCTGTTAACACTGTAGGAGCAGCCTGCTTGATAAGATTATAATTTTGTTTACATTGTGCTATAGGATGCCACGCTGAGTACAGCGCAAGGGAAATGGCAATCGACAGCATGCGATGTGCATTTTCAGTAAAATGCATGGTATCTTCCTTTATTCCTTCCTCAGAATTGCACGATTTTGGTTGATGTCCTTAAAGGTAAAGAAAAAAAATGGGTTTAATGTATTTCTTCACTGGAATGTATCACAGTAAAACCTGTAATGGCCTTTTTTGGCACCAAACCTAAAATATGGAGCATTCAGAAAACAGCTATTTATTGAAGAAGGAAATGCAATACCAAGACTACAAATCACTTTTTCCATATAGAGAACTGGAAGTAAATCTGGCTAACACCTACCTCCCTAACAAAGGTAGGGCTCCCAGTCTCAAACCAGAAGCAGCCAAGTATCATTTGCTGTGAGGCTGCGAGTTAAAGGACTTAGTGAATCTCATTTCCATCCTCTGTAAAACGGAGATACGGCCACGTATTTTAAGAGAGGGTCGTGAAGCTCTCTTAGTACATGAGACTGTAAATCTACCAGGGAAGCACAGCAATATTTTTACAGCAGTCAGTTGGGTTAGTTTTAATTTGTGTTTGATTAGTAAAGTGCTCTGGGCCAGACTCACAATACCCACAGAATTCCCGATGCAGCGAGGCAAAATTTAACAATTATAAGGGTAGTAATATGTATTCAGCCTTAGCCATTAGCTGTTGGGAAAATGGGTCAACAATAACACAGCTGTACAGCAAAGGCATTTCTCCACCACACATTTAAATGCTGCAGTGAAGGGCAGCGAGGACCAGGAACCACATTCCTATTGCCTTTAGCATCATCGCTGGTATTTTACCCCTTCTCAATATGCAAAATATTTTTATACACCTTTTCCTAACTCTCTCCAGAAATCAATTTCTTGTCTGTGTTCTGTTTCCTCCTTCCCATGAAAGGTCAGCTGGAGTGGGTGATCCCTGGAGCAAAGTTGGTTCTAGGACTTTTCATTGGAAGGAGAGGTTTTGAACAGCTTTGTCAGGTCAACCAAAAGGCAACACGATGAATCTGTAAAGAACTGCAAGTGCACAGAATGGGCACTTCTCATCAACAATTGATGACGTAGCAACAAGGGTTACCGAGTGGTTTTACAGCCAGAGCCAGTGCTCTTCACCCCCATCGGCAGCAGGGAGCGAGCAAGCCAAGGAGGCCTGAGTTTCTGCAGGTGGCTGTGTGGGAGGCAAGTGCACAGATCCCATTAGGAGCGTGAGGGGTCTCTGCGCACAGCCACCCACACGCGCTCGGACAGAACGCTCCTGCTCCTCTGCCCGGCCACCAGAACGGAAAACTCCATCTCAGAGCTTGACAAGACAAATTGTGAAATTTATCTTTCTTAGACTGGACTGTCCTCTGTGTAATGGGAACAAAAAGCAATACCAACAAAAGAAAAAGCAGCATTAAAACCCTTTTTGAGGATAAGAAAGGAAGTAGTCGTCCATTAATATGCTAAGTCAGTGCACAACACATCACTTGGGTCTGGAGGCTGAGCTCAAGCCTTAGTGACCCAGGCGACAGTCACTGCACAAGACCTTGAAGCACAGCTGAGGGCTTAAACAGCAGGACCTGCAACCATCAAAGAAAGGAAAATAAAAACACAAACAAGAAATGCTTGTCTTTCCTAATATAAAGCTCCCAGCTTTACGTAGCTCAGGCAAAATTTTTAAAGAGCACATTATTGCAGATGACAACAGTGGTTTTTTACTTGAGGACAATTGCAAGTGTCAGGATTTATGAAGGTATGAATGTCAAAACATTATTTCTTCATTAATGGTATCAAAGCCTCTGCTTGACTTAATGGTCACAGTTTTAAGGATTCATCAATGTCGTACATTTGAAGTCTGCCAAAGTACACATGTAATTTAGTCTGATTGTTTAGGAATATATTTCATCTAACTCCTGTTGTTTGAGAATAGAGTCAGGTGATTTTGGCTCAGTCTGCTTTTCCTAACAAGTGGAAACAATAGCAACATGAATTATACCTTACTTCACCCATTCAAATGCAGAATGATTTAAACGTGTTGATGAGAAGGAAATTGCTGAGACAGAAGCACCAAATTTCACGTTTGAAAAGTCTGAACCTCCCATTTGGAAGTACCAGCACATTTCTGTGCAGCAGCAGCAAACACAAAATACTGAATTATTTCCATTATCTCCATTTGGTAAAGTGAGGTAAGGAGAAACTAAAATCAGCATTTACCTTGTGTCAGCAAATAGTATTGCAAACACCATGAGTAGAAATCCAGTCACTCATAAGGATACTTTTGTTCCTGAGAGGAAAAAGTGCCACAGGCTCCCACATTCACGCTTTCCAGGCTCCCACCCGACGCACACAGACACCTGCACAGACCAGACACGACCGGCACTTTGGGCGAGGCCGTGTTTCCCCGATTTAGCTGATGGCTGCATATTGCAAAATTAGGGCTGCATTCTGGCTCTGTTCCCAACAAAGTAGCACAGCCTGAGCCAAGAAGCAAGAGCGAGATGTGTAGGAATGTATTTTCAAACGCAGCATCAGGCTGTCCTCACCCACTGCCAGTAACAATGTAGGCAGGAAAGGCACCAGTAACAGCGTGTTTCACTACCAGCACTTCCACTGGGTGTACAAGGATGTACACACAGGAGGCTCCAAGGCTGCATCCAGGCAAAACACCCTCATGAAATGGGCACCTACCAACTGTACACAATAGTAAAGTGTAGTGGAAAAACCCATGTCAAACCGCAAGTTCCTAGAGCAGAAGAGTGGTGCGAAGCCAGGAGAGTGCAATGCAAAGCTCGTTGCCATTATCTCAAAGGATATTGGAAACACAAAGTCGAGTACGGGCAATTGAAAAGGCAACTGGATGCTCTCCCTGAAACACACACTAGGACAGGGCATTTTCCTGCCACTCACAGCCAGCCAGACATGTGAACGTAAACACAAAGCAGACAGCTTTGGTATGGTGGAAGAGGGTCAGGTGAAACCATTCCACTCCCCACACCGCGGACTGCACACAAAGCAGATGGCTTGCCGCAGATGCACAGATAATTTTTCTGACCAAAATCAACATGCCAAATTATTCTCCAAACCAATGGCAAGTGGAGGGCACATGAAATGATACCTTCGAGGCCAGCTGGCACATGCCATCCTGGGCCTGGATGTGATCAGTGGCACAACGGGCACACAACTTTGCTTCCATCTGGTGTGGCTGGCAACGGCGGAGGTCGACGCGCAAGCCGAAGGAAGAGATGGCGCTAGGATGAAGCAGTTGACTGATGACAAGGGAGAACTGAATGTGTGTGGGGGTGAAGTGACCTACAACAAATCAAGTGTGGTAGATCAACTGTGTAGATGTGTGTCTCTTCAGCAGACTCAATCAACAGCAAGAGGGTGACAGAGGAACTGAAATGGTTAAACAAATAGCTTCACGTTGGCCTGCCCAGTTACGATGAGATGGATAGATGCAACTAAGAACCACTGACCTTAACAACACAGAAAAGAGTGTTCTGGAAAATCCATAGATAAGCCAAATGCACAACAGAAGGATGACTGCCAACGTGTGCTATGATTTGCACACTAATCCACACAGCCTGAAGTAAATGCACACATAAACGAGCAGTCTGAATGAGCGGAATGCCGGTACTGCAAATCACGTCATGTATCGGTAGGTGTTGAACTGAGGGACCCCCAAAGCCCCCCTAGAGTCCTCAATCTCTGACTTGTCAATGTGATGTATCTTCAGGCAAAACCTTTTCGCTAGATCTCTTTTCCACCTTACCTCTCACTTTTCAATCATTACATTGAGAACTGATCCTATCTGGTCAATAAATACTCCTTATAAATCACATTTTCAAACAGCAAACTTCAGATTTTTAACTGCACCTGACCTGGGCCCTAAGCAGGAGTTTCCACAAACTTCTACAAAATCACATACTTATTTTTTAACTCTTTCACTTCAATGCCTTACAAAAGGCTTTGTACAAGGTGCACACAGGCGAGGGGCATGCTGAGATTACCTGTTCTCAGAGTGATTCATTTGAACCGTTTGTTTACAGGTGTCCACACAAGTGCATCAAACATCTCATGTTCCTGGACTCTCAGTAAAGGGAACCTTCCTTTACTTTCAATATTTATATACAACAAAGTCCTGTTCCACAACGAAGATTCCCATGCATGATAGCAAGACAAATAATAAGCTATCGGATTTAAAGGTACAAAAACCAGTGTGCCAACAAGTGCTCCAATTCGACAGCAACTCGCTTCTCTCACTCGGGGAACTTAGCAGAAAGCCCGAAGTGGCAAGATGCCAAATCTGGGCTTGGCAGCACAAAGGCACGTTTCCTGCACATCATGATCAGCAGCGGTAGCTGTGAAAAATCAGAAGTCAAGAGGCACAGCCCAGCTGTAAAATGCTTAACGAAGAAAAATGGGGAGGGCAGGGCTCAAGTCAAGGTTATCATCCAACATTAACACCAATATGAGCGCGTCTCATCTCCTGCGTTGCCGTACCCTCACAGCTCTCTTCTGGCAGTCCAAGCATCAAGGTGTTTCCCTCCGTCACCGACTTCTCAGTTTATCTCAGCAGTCCAACTGAAAAAACCTGCCTTAAAGCAATAATGTTTTTAAAAGCTGTTAATCACTGCAATGCCTAATGCCAGATCATTATCATCCACACTCCTAATGCCAGTTAGCGCTACCTTCTGTCCGGCTACACACCAAGTCCCACAAAACCAGACAGTTCACCTGCGAGGTGTTCAGGTGACAAAGCGAACACTGAGGAGGCATGTGTTCTCCCAGGGCAGCTCTTCTGCCCACTGACATTTAAAAAGAAGCAAAAGTTTTCTTTTGTTGGTAGGCGTAAGCTGCTTACCAAAGGCAAATATGCTTGTTTTCTGCCAACCATTCAAGTCTCTGTTTTTGTTCAGAGGAAAAGCAGGAGAGAGGATTATCCAGCTGAGGTTGGATAATCAAAATCTTAGGGAGGGTGAGATTTTGTGAAGGGGGGGGGTAAAAATTGGCTTGATACGAACACATTCACCTTTGAAAGTTATTTCCCCACAGAACTTCAGGCACAATAGGATTAAAATGTCAACACATGAAACCTATGCTCAAGCGTCTTTCTCAGGGTCTCCTATGTAATCATGTCTTGAGGTCCCAATTCAGTGTCTCCCAAGTGCATTTAGGTCTTGAAATCAGCCAAGAACATGACACGACAGGAAGCAGCCTGTTAAGAAACACACAGAGCGTTTAGAAGGGAGATTTCTGAAGGTCTTCATCAGCATAAAAAAAGCCATTAAGAGATGTGCCTCAAACCTTCCACACAATTTCTCTCCAATTTAATTTTTATTTTTTAAAAGCTGCATTTTGGCTTATGAATAATGTTTACTTTTGAAGAAGTAGCTGAATTTTCATTTTTACATAAAGTTCTACTTTCTTTTTTTAAATTAGATTTTCATCAGAATGTTCCCTTGAGCGTGGGGCAAAAAGCAAGCAAAATGTGCAATGCAAAACCCAATCCTTTCATTCCTTCTTACAATTTTTTTCCTCCTGATCCTTCCACTCAATGGTAAGCTGTTCTGAGAGACTCCCTATCCAACTGATGAACAAAGCAGAAGGAGCTGGTTGTAAAATATTAACTTCCACATTTTTTTTTTTAATCTTCAGGAATCAAACACCGATTAATTATCAAAATTCTCTGCTTTTCCCTCCATCACATTATTAGCACCATCCGCAGGGAGGAACACCCTGCACAGCCCATTACCAGTTATAATCATGTATATGTTGTCAACAGCCAACTCTGCTTTCAGCTGCGATTGCACGTCAAGCCCAGAACAGGAGGGTTAGCTGTGGTCACTGCAGCTCCACTCGCACCTCGGACAGAGCTCCAGGGGAACGGGACTGGGCAGGCCGTGGATCTGGGATGTCACGACAGAAAATAGGAACCTGACCGACAGCGCGGTAAGGCAGGACTTAATTCCCCAACGTCATCTCTTCCCTTCTGAACTGGGTTTGTTTGCTGTATTTATGGTAGCGGTGCCCTTTTCATTGCACAAGTAACTGCCCTTGCCACTGAGCTGCTTTCCCTTAGGCTACTTTAAATCTCTCTAAAAACCAAACAACGATCCTTATCTTAATATAAAGTATCTGTGAACAGCTGAGAGCAATACAGAAGTGCTTTAAATTGAGAGACGGGGTTCAATGATGCAATAAGAGCACTTTGTCCCTAAATACAAAGCAGATCAAAAATCAGTTTTGATCAAAAGCACAAGCTCTTGGTGCCTGGCCCTGGAAGGCTCTCCTGGCCCTCACCCAGCAAAGCCCCTCAGTGCACGATGAGCTCTCAGCCTGCGACTCCCGCATGCAACGGGGCTGCCAAAAGCACAAGTCAAGGGTCAAGCCCCCCATGCCTATCACTCATCTGTCACATCCCTACCACCCAGTTTGGCACAGTAGGGCCTGAATGCTAGCCCCTGCTCAGAAGGGAGCCAGCAGTGGTATAGCAGGGCTCTTCTGCAAATTTTGATGCCCTGGCCAGAAGGCAGCCCCCCTAACCACACCATCACTGCCTCCACCTCTATCTTCTAACTGCTAAGAGCACAGCTAGAGGCAAACAAAACCCAGGATCCCTCTTGTTGCTGAGCTGTTCATCCTTCCTAACCTTTTTCCCAGTATCTAGAATAAAACCGCTGCACCCTGACCTGCTGCAAGGCTGGTCCTGCCTGTCACCACTGGACTGATTTGTAGCACAGAGCCTGTTTCACTGTCTCACTTGTCCCATCTTCTTTGTCACAGCTGGTCACACACACCTACTGGCTGTTGTCCACCACCATAAAGCTTTTTTTATTTTTTTTATTTTTTTTTACAAAGAACCTCTCATAAAACCTTATTATTATGATCTATTGTGTCTTTATTGAAAAATACTGTCTTAGAGTTAAATAAACAAACATGAAGCATACATAGGAAAGCTGTGACGTGCAGCCACAACTACAGCCCCATTATTGCTGTTATCGAGGCCAGTGTCACATCCTGAGAGGAGAGAAACTGCAACCACTAGCAAATGGCTTGGCACAAGGTAAGCAGCAAACAGACTCCAGATGCGAGAACAAAAAGAGACTACTCAGTGGCATGAGCTCACTTACTGCAACCATTATTATTTTTTAGTCTTTTAGACTATGCAACTGTTGGTCAGGATGGGTTCTAACAAGAGAGCAACTGCCACTGGAAATGGAAGCAAACTGTGGGGATTTAGTGCCTACTTGGACACTGCAGGTTAAACCTTTCCCAGAAAAAAAGAGAATTTTTTGGTGCTTGAGTTCCATTTCATGGCACTCCTTTAATACTGGGAGAAAGCAAAAGAATTATACTGACATTTAACTCACACCCTGGAGCCAGCTAATCAGACATAGCAGGCGAGCTGAGCAGTGTTAGGAAAAACAAGGGGGAAGGGGGGGGCAAGAGCCACAGCAACTGGAAGCACTGCAGTTGGGAAAAAATGGGGGGAAATGGGCTGACACGGGGGGCAGGGAGGGTGGGGGATAACAGTGATGTGCAGAGGAAGGAGATGGTAAGGGGGTGAGCAACAAAGGGAGGGAGACAGAGCACAGGCCAGCACTAGGAGAAGAAAAAAAAATGAAGCACCATATAAAAGAAATTTTGCTTGATGGGGTAGAAAACCTTGCTGCATGAGAGCAGAGCAAAGGGAAAGCAAAGGGCAGAATGGGAATGCTGGAAGCATCACAGAAAAAAGAGCAAATGGGGTTCAGGATTTTCAAACAGCATCCAAAAGAAGCAAGGGGGGGGCAGGGAAAGGAAGTGAAGAATGTAAGAAGGAAGGAAAAAAAAAGGCCAGACAGAACAGGCCCTAAGAAAGATAGTGGGGGTCTCAGGGACCTGACTTATGGAAGAGCATTAGACTGTCAAGGCAAGAAACCCTGAGAATTATAAAATGCCAGAGGATCTTAATTCTGTTAAATATAGTGGCAACCAACAGCAATATGCATTATATGGTACCCACTACATATTTTCCTCCCAAATAAAACATGACCTTTTAGATACTCATGTTTCAGAACTTGGGAGAGCTTTTGTTTGTTTCTCCAAGTAATTTTAAATAACACAGCAACACCTCCAAATACCACTTCAAGTGCTTTCCTTATTTCAGTTTGGGTGTAAAATTAACTCTGAAATAATAAGAGCTTAAATGAAATGCATTAGTGTCACTTTGCATTTGAAAGCATTTAGTAACAATAACACTGTAAGAGTCAAGAATCTCATAGTGCTTTATAACTACACTAGAGCTTCTATAGCAGATATATTCATCTTTATATGAATGGATACATCTTAATAAGTTCTTCCTGAAAACCATTTGAGGTACCTGACAATACCAGTAGCTTTCTTCGAGGAGGAATAGATCTTTTAACAATTGTTTTTGTTCCTCCTCACTGGAGGATTATAGAGTATTACTAGTTCCAAACAATGACCATATCATGTTAGTATTAATACATAAACAAGAAGAGAAAGTTCTAACAGGATACTATAAAAATAATATTGTAAAATCTTCATTTCAGAGAGCTCTAAAAAGCCTAAATCACTAACAGCATTCAGGAGATCAGCTCTAAACAACTCTAACATTAAATCAACACATACAAATTTTGCAAAAGCGATGCTAGTCAGCCCTAAATCCAGAAATTGTTTTGAATCTTGAGTACATGAGGGTTGGACAGTCACAAAGGCTCATATAAAGCTCTGCTAAGAAAGTGGCTCAAGGCCTGAAGTCGCCAACCCTTTTCTGATAAATGATCTCTGAAATAGCCACCATCAGCAGTAATATCAGAGATGCCATTGCTCTCGCAGGACTAAACGGCGAGAACATTTGAACAACCGTAGGTGACACTGAGCTAAGAAATGTGAGCAGAATCAGCAGGGAAAGAATCTGTCATCAACCAGTTGGAGACTACGATACAATAACAGCTGAAACGTGATACACTGCAGCACTTTATTTGTTCATTTTATTCTTCCTTCTAAAATACATGTGGTGAAAGCATGAGGTGATAAAAGGCCAAGATCTGTACTTCAGTAAGTTACGAGGAATACAAGTAAAAAATAAGGTACTATTGGAAAGCCAGAAACAACAGAAATATGACAGAAGCACGAGATGCTAAGACCAAGGAGCTTATTCTTCTATTCCTATTGCACTAGACAGACATTAGCTCTCTCAGTAGATACCCCACCTCTTAACACATAGGGAAAAGTCACGGGGGGTGGGAGGGTAGAAAACCTAACCCAACAACTAAGTGATTTCAGAAGCACAGACAAGAAAAGAACTAAGATTTCTTCCTTGGCATCTTCTTTTCCTGCAAAGGAAAGCTGACCCAAGATTAAGTTAAGGAGGTGCTAAGCATCATCCAAAAATGTCCAACAAGGCAGTAACAGAAGAGGGCATTCATCAGCTCTTCTTGTAACAACTGACAGGAGGACAAGTGCTAGAAAGAATTAGGTATTAGAAAAATGAAAGTCTTGTTAACAGTAAGAGTGGTGAGGACCCAGAACAGGCTGTCGAGGGAAGATGAGAAATCAATAACCAAGCTTTAAAAAGAGGTTAGACAGACTGTCAGCTTCTGGAGGTGAGACAGGTACACTTGATCTCGCCTAAGAGCCTGGCAACATACTAAGTTACCTCCCAAGGTCTTTTCCACATCAGCATTTCTGGGATATTTTTAATGCTTCAAGTAATTTTTCTCAATTATGGGATTATTTCATATATGAAAGAACATACCTGATAATGGTGTTGGCATACATTAACCAATTCTACCCCCTCATGTCTTAATTTCTCACTGAATTTAGTATCTTCCATTTAAAAGAAAAAAAAAAAGTGTTATATTCTTTTTCCCCCCTTTTGCTTTGTTTTCCTATCTTGTCTATGGGCTCGATACTCTGGGTGTTTCTATCCTTTGGTTTATTTCTCCTCTTAAGAATTTTACGAGTAACAAAATATTTTATGATTCTTCTCTGAAGTGACTACATAACTCATCTTTCTTGTTAATCATAAGGTGAGGCTTTGATCTCGTCTCTCCTTTATTTAAGTACATAAGGTGCCCTAAGGTATGTGCTAATTGCTACTGTGCATCAAATTGCTCCGGGGAGCAGAAGAAAAGTATCCACGAGCACCACAAGTCCCTTGTTCTCTTCATTCACTGGCATCTCTCTCCAACTTTCAGAAATCAGTCAAGTAAGGCAGTCTCCAACCATGCAACTGCTTTCTGAAGCATCTCCTACAGCAGCAGACATACCCTCCTGACTACTGAAAAGAACTGGGACACTTGACAATAACGTTCTCCCACAAGATAAAATCCTGTCCTTTATTTGGAGTAGGGGCAGCAATTTTTGTACTACTGCAGGATTTTGCACTGCAAAACAAATTAGAATATCAGGATTTGCTAAACAAATACTGACTTTGGGAACCTACAAGCAGAAGAAACACACATCTTTCTGTTGCAAACAGCAGTAGATATTAGCTCTTAACAACAGCTGAGCAGAAAATGTCTGATAAAAAGAGGGTCTGGACAAACGACACGGGTTTGGTGAGCCTACAACACTCCACAGGGAGCCAAGGCTTCCAGGTGCTGGCCCGTAGGGAAGCTCTGCAATGCAGGTTGGCACAAGGCAATCATCCTGTAACTTCCACCCTTGTGCGTCATTAGGTCCATAGCAACCAGTTTAGGATCCCCATTTTCCAGTAGGGATGGACATGGAACTGCAGACTGTCATTTTAAAAAAGTAAATATTTTAATTGCATTTTACTCCCAAGTAGGTTCAGAGCCATCTCTCCAGATTCCCCTCAAACCAGACATTTCAACTTCAAAACCAGTGCTGGCTGAAAAAGCTGGAATTTATTGGTGCTTCAGAGAAGGAATGCAAATTCATGGGGTTGGGTTTTTTTTGTTCTTTTGGTGTTTTTTTTTTTGTTTGTTTTGTTTTGGTTTTGGTTTTTTTGTGTGTGGGTGGGGGGGGGGGGGGTTTAATTTTTTTTTTTTTTTTTTGTGCGTTTTTAGAATTAAATATTCACCTTTTTTTTGAAGTAATGTGTCCTTT
>JANIJG010007080.1:230668-252675 GCA_024611175.1 Megaceryle torquata
TTTTTTTTTTTTTTGTTTTTTTTTTTTTGTTTTGTTTTTTTTTGTTTTGTTTTTTGTTGTGGGTGTGGGGGGGGGGGGGGGGTTTAATTTATTTATTTATTTATTAGCTGGTTTCAGAAATAAATATCACACCTTTCTGGCAAGGAATGTTACCATGATCATTTTTGCTGTGACAGAGGTGTACTAAGAAATGGATTAAATGTCTTACTTTTTTTTCTAGAATGGCTTGTTCTGCACAGACTAAAATCACTAGGTGATATTTGTAATCAGTATTTCTATATATCATTGCTAAGACGAGGATATTAGCGAGTTCATTTTGTATTTAGAGAGTAAACCCATCTGAACAGTACTTGTGCACTAGAGAGTGGCAAGGATACATGAAGTTAAAACACTGGGAAGAGCACGAAGCCCTTGGGCATTGGGCTACCTTCCCTACACTCACTGCTCTCCGCATCACATTGCGGCACACTAAGGCATATTTCTTTCTATCCCGCTCCTATTAAAACTCAGATTTAAATCTCTCTTGTGCAGAGCAAGTACTCTTGGTCCATAATGAAAGCAAAGTTAGCATTTGAAATTGGAAAGTCCCCTGTTGTGGAGGAGGCTCCCTCCTGATGCTGCCCACAGGAACGTGGTGGGGCACTGCCCTCTCCCAAGGCCACCAACCTGCATGTAACTACCTTTGGTGAGGAGCAAGGAAAGATCAAGCAACTTTGCATTTCTGGGCTACTATTTTTAAGAAAAGTCACAGCACAATGATGACAAATTCTGCCCCCATGTCCCCCAAACTCTCCCCCAGTGAAACAGTTCCATTTTTTCCACGAAAACTTGACGAACTGTAAAGCTGACAATTTGTATTCCAGTCCCAAGTCCAGCCTTGTCTAAGTCTAAAGAAAGCACTGACAGTTAGCTGTAGCTGCAGCACCACTGGGTGCTGCCTTAATAACTTCTTAATCACCCATCGTTGTTTCTGAAGAAGTTGGTTAATTTAAAAATAATTTTAAAAACCACCCAGAGACTCCCATTGTTTCTAAAGCTTTGTGAAATTAAAGTATTCTTTATTCCAGTTACAGAACACAAGGACCCAACACAGGACCAAGGCTGGATGTTTGACAGTTCAAACTCATTCCACTTTAGATGATCTTGAGCTTTGAACAGAACACCTGTACCCTCTAGACACGTTGCATTCTTAAAAGAGTTCCTTTAAAGGAAGGAAAAAGAAACACAATAGGACAAGACATAGGAAATCTGCTAACTGAGGTTTAATTGCAACCATTTGTAACCTACATTTCATCCAGATACATATCTTCTTTTTAAGCAGATATTCCTAATTAAGCAGAGGAAGTGGTTATTACCCAGTGAACGACTCGCAGAATGGAGTTACCAACACTTATCTGATATAACAAAAGTAACCCGAGCTATTGATCCAGAATTAGACAGCCATCAGAAACTGCAAGATCCCAGGACCAATTAGGGGACAGGGAGGCAGGATGCAAGACACCAGGACCACAGTTCTTGCATCTGAATGAGGACTCAGCATGACCCTAATCGACTTTTGCCTGGGGAGGTGACAGGGTCTGAAATGGGCTATCTACTTCTCCTCCATCCACCACTATCACAATATCTGAGACCCACCGTGGTGCGCATGTGTATTCTTACAGCCCTTCGAGGTAGGGAACCCTACTGCCTCCCAAACCAACACAATTTACCTGGGGTTATATAGACTCAATAATGCAAGGGGAATTAAACACGAGTCTCTTGCACTGCAGGTTAACTTGCTGTGCTACTAGGTCGTTGTTCCACTCTGGAGATGTCATTCCAGGCTATTAAGGTACTGCATGACTCTAGCAGACTTGCCTAAGTTGTAAAGGAAGCCTAAGCATATACAAAAATTCATAGTCAGGCTGGCAGTCACAAAAACACAACCCAAACCACCACCACCACCAAAGCATTAAGATAAGGGGATCTTGAACTCACTGTTGTCTTGCATTAAGTGTATCAGTTTACAGGTCACAGTGCAGCCACCTTTTAAAAATCTGAGTACCTTGGTAATTTAAAACAACCAACCAACCACAAAACCAAAAACACATAGAAAAAAAAAAAAATCTAGCCCACATCAAAGATATTAGTTCAAAGTAGCACTGACACGTCATCACGGTACTGTTAGAGATAAGGTCCTCAGAGACAACATCGTGGTGCTGTAACACTGTTCTGTGTTGCAGATGAAGATCAGCGACCCTGTGCTGTGCCCTGTTTTGCATCACAGACATATCCACAACTCAACCTGCAGTTTCACCCCACTCGTCAAATAAAATAGTATTTTCCACATCTGCAACCACTTGCTTTCCACAATCTCAGGACAACGTGTACACTGAAAAGAGCTTGGCAATAAATCTAAAAGGCAGGTAAATATTAGCACGTTATTTGCAAATGTTAAGGCTGAAGAGGAGTCTATGGTCAGAGAAATGAAGCCCTTCTGCCCTTCAGCTCCTCACTGCTATACCTCCAAGAGTTCCGATGCAAACAGGGCAACACTAGAAACCAGGCTCTGAAACTCAGCTAACACTCCTTGAAAACTTGAAAGGAAAAGCTCCCCAGTCTTACGTTGTTTCTGTTAAGCAATGCATGCTGCGGTGCTGGCTCACGGGTGAAACAAATTGCTGCTGTAAGTCTGTTAAAAAGGGGAAAAGAAAAAGGCTACCATATGGTGCTGACTGCAGTATCTCTTAGCAGGTGAAATGCATCCAAAACAGTAGCTACCACACTTAATTATTGTGACAAATTCAGTGATTGAAGGTGGGAGTGTTTTTGAGGTTTTTGGTTATTTTTAAAGAGGCTAACATGCTATCCCCACCCAGAAAAAGTAAGCTAAGAGACAAGAGGAGGAGAGGACAAGGAACACACTCACGTGCAGACATATGTGTCACCCAGAAGGAAGTTCAAGCACTGAGTTTGTGAAACTTAAGAGAGCACAGGTCTTGGCTCATGGATACAGAATGCCAGCATGGCAGAGATTGGCAGGGACCTCTGGAGATGATCTCATCCAGCCCCTGCTCCAGCAGGGTCACCCAGAGCAGGGGGCCCAGGATCAAACTGTCCAGACAGGTTTGGAATCTCTCCAGAGAAGGAGACTCCACAACCTCTCTGGGCAACCTGGGCCAGAGCTCCATCACCCTCACAGGAAAGAGGCATCTCTTTATGTCTAGGTGGAATTTCCTGTGTTCCAGTTTGTTCCCACTGCCCCTTGTCCTATAACTGGGCACCACTGAAAAGAGTCTGGCCCCATTCTCTCAACCCCTGCCCTTTAGCTATTGATTAGCATTGACCAGCTCCCCTCTCAGTCTCCTCTTCACCAGACTGAACAGCCCCAGGGCTCTCAGCTTCTCCTCATCAGAGACATGTTCCAGTCTCCTCAGCATGTTTGTAGCCCTCTTCCAAAGGAGAAGGATGCACGAAGCAGCAGAGAGTTTCTTGCACAACTCCCTTGACTTCCCTTACTGTCTAACCTGAGCATGTACTGAAGTCATACCAGCACTAAAACCATGTACAACACATCTATGATGATGGAAGGTGGTGAAGCCAGACAGTGTCTACCCAGAGCACCTCAGAACCTGCTTACACCCAATGTGGACATTATGAAAAATGCTTTGTTGAATCTCATTTCCTCCTCCTGGTCCACACCATCGTGTCCCAACACACGCGAAAGGCTGAAAAGATCTCAGATGTCAGGATAAAAGCCACAGTGGGGTTGCTGCCCTCCCTGCACCAGGGTTGGGCTTCCTGTGTGGCAGGCTGCAGGGGACTTACTGAGCACCACCAGGCAGACAGGGCAGCATCTGCAAACACAGGGTTTTTTAAATATCACTGGAAACAGAAAAGTTTTCCCACCCCCAGCACTTCCCAGTGCTCACATGTGCTTTTTCCTCCCTACATCATTCCAGCTGAGTTGTCGATGCAGCTTGATAAAGTTACTCAGCAATTAGATATTTCAAAAAGTATTTATAATAAGATGGCCTCAGGTTTATTATATCCCAGATTATGCAGGATATGCATGCACAGTACCTGTCTTTGGATGCAAAAGCATGCCAAAGCCTCAAAAAATTACTTGAACAGCTTCAGTGTGGCTGGTGTCTGATCTCAAGGTCCACCAATGTCTGGTATGCTCAGAGGAATACTTGGGCAGCACCTTGAGCCTGATGTGATTTCAGCTGTGTGTAAATGCAGTTGTTGCTTTTCACATTTCAGCATTTTGCCTTTAAGACCAAAGGAGTCAAACCACAGAGCCAAACTCGAGCCTTTCCAAACTCAAGAAGAGGACAGAAGGTCAAAGCTTTTCTGTGAGCTCCCGTAGGGATACTGTTGCTAGGGAAACACAGTCCCCATCACTAGCAAGCTACCACAACCATCTCTCTGTTTTGAGAGCTCACCTGCTCTGGACATTCTGAGTTAGTCAAGAGATAGAGGGAATCCAACGAGTACCTTAAATACAAACAAGCATACGGACCAAGTGTCATATAAACCACTTAGCCCCACGCACAGATGAGGCACATTGCCAAGTTATTTCCCATTTAGTGTAAAGTTTCACAGGATGCTGCTGGGACCCTCCACAGCTACACCCGCTCTTCTCCTACCACACTGATGCATTTCAGCATCACACTGTCCACGTGTGTCATACACTTACAAGAATTAGATCAAGTTGTTTCAACAATATGACTTTTTGCCTTCATAACTTCTGCTTTTAAGAGTCAAAGATGTAATTTTGTTCAACGGGAGGGGTCTATGGTTTCCCCAGTACTTCATGCTCTGAATCATGGCTGTCTCAGCAGTATGCCCACAAATATTAACCTAATTCAAGCAACAAGAAACACCCCTCTCCAACTCAAATACTTGAAAAGACTCCATGAAAGACCCAGGGATTTGATTCACTGCTTTTTTTCCTCAGGATAAACACTTCAGGTGAGCTCAGCTAATTACATTCATCACAAGCTGAGCTCCTGAGGTTCCCAGAACCCAACAGATTAGTTGCCTTGATCATTTCACACCTACGAGTTGTACTTTTTTTCTTTTCTTAACAACATCCTAAATCCAAACTCTTTTAACATCTCGCGAAGGAAACATGCACATGCCCCCATATATACACACACAGCTGAAAAATTCATTGTCTTTCCCTTATAAAAGCCCCGATTTAAAATAAAACTTTCACTAGCAGAAACAGGTAAGAACTTGCCCAAGTTCAAAATCAGAGCTTGAATAATTTCATTATAAAAAAAATATTTAATTACCTAAGGTTGTTGTTTTTTTTTTTTCCCCTTTCCTTCATAATATCCTACAAATCTTAAGGGAAAGAGCTTTTTTTTTTTTTTTTTTTAATGGTCCTTCCACTCTCTCACTAATTTGCTCAAAAAGCCTCCAGTAATTTCCCTGAATAGCTTCCAAATTGAATCTCATTCCAGCTTCTCTCACTGGAACTCTTATTGGTGGGTGACTCAAAGGATCAGCCCTTACAGGGCTTGTCTGGGGAAAAAAACCCCAAAAAACAACACACAAAAACAAACCACCAAAAAAACCCCCAAACAAACAAAAGAGTGTTTGCATTTTTAAATTCATAAATACACATTTTGAAGTGCGCCTACGCTGAGCTGCAGGTGTCTTAAAAACACACCAAAAACAATGGTCCACGGTCACAGCAGCTTTTCCTCACCTCGGAAAAGAAAGTCTGAGAGGAGGTAAAAATCTGAGAAGTAACAGAATACAGCTTTGCCAAAACTACCAGCTACAAACGAGCTACAACGGACCCACGCAACTGATCCTTGGTGGCAGGGAGGCATCTCCAGGGGAGACCAGGGCTTCCTGAAAAGGTCATCACACCCTGCACCAGCCTCAGCACCGGGGCTGATACACGGTGCAGCTCAGTGTGCTTACAGTGGTCACTAATAGGAGCTTGAAGCATGGAAAACACAAGTCAGGAGTTTCAGTAGCCAAAAGGACGCGGTCACAAGCCGTGGCCAAAAGACGCCTTTCCTTGCTGCGTTGCTGGCAGTGCAGCGTTCCAGCATCATCCCCAGGTGACAAACACCCAAGACAGCAGCCCGAGGACTGCACCAAACTGCACCATGGGAGAAGGTGACGCAGCCCAAGACCAGCAGCGGCACCGCTCTCAGCTGCAAGGAGAGTTAACAAAGGTTCACAAAAGGCTCCCTCTGGCCTCAGTGAGTGTGATCAGCAGAGATGGAAAAGAGAAGGAAAGAAAAGATCAGATAAAAATGCCTGATCTTACAGTCTAAAGATTGCCTTGAGGTTATGTCTAGTGAATAGCCCAGAACTGGTTTCTGGGAATACAAGTGAATAATTGGTGACTTCCAAGAGTTCAATGTCCAGAGAAGATTGGCTTTTGACAAATTCCCAGGCCATGCAAAGAGGAAACTGGGACACTTTACCACTAAGGGAATGAGAAGTTAGAGTGAAGACTATCCCTAGGCATCCATGGGCCGAACAGAGGGGTGGGGACAGATGGACATACACACAACTTGCAAATACAAGAACAGGAACTTCAGCCCCAATTAAAATATTAGGCAGATGAAAAAAAAAAATTATTAACCATCAGTCTTGTCTTTAATTTAATGGACATAACCTTAGAATCTTTGACCACAAACAACCCAGCCTCTCAAAACTTTACTACAGGAAAATGCATTATTAAATCAAATCTGAGCATGGCTCAGAATCTCAACTCTTTGTTCCCTGATGCTGCAAGGATGCATCTGGGCAGGGGGTGGAGGGAGAGGCAGGGGTGTTATGTGCAAGCTGGCTCAACTGATTTTTTGTAAATACCATAAAAATGAACACTTGACCATAATCTATGAATTGGATATAAAGAGAGAAAATAATTCTTAAAGAAATAAGCACTTTTAAGTGCCTCTTGAGCATCAGATTGAAGAAAACATTTATGAATTTTCCATCATGTTGCGAAGCACCGTGTCAGGCAGGATCAGCCACATAAAATTATTTTGTGACAATACATGTAAATGGTTTTAACATTCTCCGTCCCTCTAAAGCAATCGCCAAGACTAGCCAAGCCATCTGAGAGTTCAGAATTGTAATAGGGCCTTTGAAGAGATTATTTGCAGACTAATCCTATATTTTCTCATGGAAGCATTCTACAATTTGAAGTACCATATTCACACGGCACATTTCGCCTTCCAAAATTACCTCTGAAAGAGCCAGTGAAAAATTACACACTACACAGACAAGCATATCTCTAAATGATATGCATGTCTAACAGAAAGAGGGGTTGTTTTTTTTCAAGGGGTCCTAAACTCAGTTTTTCCATTTGTTCCTACAACTGCATGCAATAATAATTTATGTATAAAAATCTATGCATTTCAAGCAGACACACACAACTGCTAGGGCTTTCTGTTTGCTCATTTTTGCATGATTAAATAAAAAAAACCCCAAAGATAAAACCAAACTCCTCTTTAAAGGTACGACGTCTGAGGGGGTTTTAAATCTGGAAAAGACTGTATTTACAATCCTCGTAATGCTAAACCACCTTCAAATAAGAGCTATCTATCAGAATATGGAATTTTAATGATAATTGCTTGAAAGCAATCATGGAGGGATGTCTTCCACACATCTTCAATGCGGATCCTATGCGGTGCCTTCACCACAAAACTCTGTTTTCTTTATTCCCCACTTGGAATTCAGGCTTCTAACATTGGTCTTCTAGATGTCACCAAGTGAAATGACTCAAGTAGCACCTGGTCAAAAGCATGAATGCTCCAGTGATATGTTCAAGCACTTCAGTGTACCCCACATTCCCACTGAAGTGGGAAATAATGAGGCTAAATTAATCCACAAAGTATTTTTGATAAAAAAAAAACCAAAAAACCAAAAACCAAACCCACACACACGCACACACAGCCACTTTGTTTAGGATACGGAGAATAGGTCCTGCTTTAAATGACAAGAAGAAATGAAGAAACCAAGAAACTAAGATACACTAAGACTGGTTTGATATTTGGATTGACCCAAAAGAAAAAAACAACTTGTCACCACAGGGAATTTTCCTGATCGGCTGTTTAAGAAAAAAACAAACAAACAAACAAAACCCCAAACCAACCAAACCAACAATTCT
The DNA here is from genome assembly GCA_024611175.1 of Megaceryle torquata. Lineage (NCBI taxonomy): Eukaryota > Metazoa > Chordata > Aves > Coraciiformes > Cerylidae > Megaceryle > Megaceryle torquata. The sequence goes on from JANIJG010007080.1 coordinate 238,800, forward strand.
TCTCCAAGTGTACCAGCAGATAATGAATGAAAGTGGTTAAAGGTTTAGGAAATGTTCAGGCAAGCTGCAGAGGAAACTGTTGGGATGCTGCTTATTCCAAGGCTCAGCCATTTCACCAGCCAGCAGCAAGCGAGCCGTGCTGTGCAGCATTCCATTACAAGCAGTATGCTTTCCACTGGTTTTGTTCCTAATGAACTCTGAGGTAATAACACCACACTGGAAATTCATTTGGGCAGCAATAAAAATCTGTAGTTGCATTCTTATATCTTCATTGGGCCTGAAAACGCCCAGATTGAGGAGCAGTAGCTTGCTAGAACTTCAAAACGAAAGGGTTTCCATTCGCTGCAGCCCTACTGGCTACGAGCTCAAGACCTCCTGTACCTGCAACAAACTGCACGAGCCACAGGGGATCATCACAGGACAGGGTGAGGGAGAGGCAAGGCTGGCCTTGATTTCATGGACTTGTTCACCACCAGTTTCACTTGAGATAAAATACTTAAGAGGAAAACATATGTGAACGTGAAGCAGTTGTAGCAAGTCAGGGGTATTTATACACAGCACGTAATTGCTAAAAACTAGAGCAGTACACAGCACAGGATGGGGACGAGAAGGCTGCCTGCATCCCTACCACTGGAGAATAAAAAGAACATCTCAAATCAACGTGAAGTATCTATGTATATATATCCATCCTTCTTCAAAGCTGCACCACATCACATCGTAGCGGACAGCTGACCATTGTTATTTCTGTTTCACTAGAAGAGGGGGTAGAGAGCAGAAGAGAGCAAGCACGTCACAGTGAGCCAAGGAGATGAATCACATCGTGGTGCTTGCGCTGCTGCATCACACAAACAAGCAAAAACCAGAGTGTAGCTACAGTTCCTCACCCAAATTTCCCATCCACCCTTCTGTTTTCATTCTGGCCTCTATACAGTTCACAGTAGCCTGCTGTATAGAGCTCTGCAGAAAAAAACATTTCCTTTCTGCATATTTCAGTGCCCCAATGTCCAAGAGGGAGCAGTGCTTCTCCCTTGCCCACAGAGATATTGTTGGTCTTGGTCTCCTGTTCTGCAAACACCACTGACCCTGTCCTGGGGCTGGACACAGAGGCCAGTACAGACAACCAGGCTCACAGAACAGAGCTGCCTTTGATATCTTTTCTAACACAAAGAAATTAGATTAATCTCATAATCAAAGGTGAACCCACGTTCACAAAGCCAAGGCTTTTCTCCAAGAAGCAGCTCCTATCCATAAAACCCTGGGACACAGCAACACAAGGTTTCATCTGTTTTACCATGGAGATGGGAGAATTTAGTTTCACTGCCCCATTCATGGTATATCCCTGATCCTTGGCTCCTTGCTGAAATAACTGACTTTTGGGTGAAACAGAAGAAAAGTCTCCAAAGCAGCTTTCAATAATTTAATTTATAAAAAAACCCAAACAGGTTGGATGAGACTTTGAGCAACCTGCTCTAGTGGAAAGTATCCGTGCCCATAGCATGGGGATCAGTTAGAACTAGATGATTTTTAAGGTCCTGTCAAACCCAAACCATTCTGTGTATTAAACAAACAAACAAACTTACAAAAGTCACACCACCTTTTAGGGTTTTTTTGTCTGTGTGAGGAGGAATACATTAGATCAGATAAAGGATATTAAATGGCCTTTTAAGTGTGACAGAAAAGAACAGCTCAAATGGGAGTCCCAAATTGTTCTTCCAGCAATACACTGTACTTACAAACCAGGAGTATGAAGATGCCAGAACAGTGCCATGACCTATATTTCCTACAAACCTATTTTCTTTGTAGGGTGGATGGAAAGAATCCAACTGCTTTTTAAGTTCCTTTTCTTTCTGCTGGAACTATGCCTTATCGTACGCATTTCTCCTACAGCCAACTTTTCTGTGCCACACAGGATATAAAGCATGAATTATCTACAATCTTTTTATGCAGTTATAAACAATAAACACTGCAAAACTGTGTTTAAGTTTAAAATCTTTATGTCTCACTTCCCTACTTTTGAAAGGCATCAATTCCCTTAATGAGGAACCCTAAACAGAAGACAAAGGTTACAGAGGAATAGAGGTCACTTATTCTAAGGAATTTCTGGGGATGCATTATTGATGGAGTATAGCTTAACTGATGCTGTCAGAGCACGCAAGTTCAGACCTTAGCATTTCCACTCTCAAAGTTACAGGTTTCCCCACTCTCCACCAGTTAGTACTGCAGCTTCCTTAAATAGGGTAAGCAGGGGAATCTCTAAGCTCAGGCCATAGTGACAGGCTTACCTGAGCTTCTAGCAAGGCAGCACACAAAGAAAAACCCCTGCTAACACAAGGCAAAACCATCCCTAAGGGCTGGAAAGACTGGGAGACTGAGCCTTTTTGTCCCTTCTCTACAGGTCACTGCTTGGGTTTTGCAGACATGAAGACATCAAAAATTCCAACATCCACATTTAACCAAGTGAGGCATTTACTCTTTTGGGTACTCCCATCCTACAGGAAAATTGTATCCTTTAAGAATATTAAAATCAAGACATTTTTTATAAGAAAGGAGGTATCTCTCTCTGGCTTCTTTGACTCCCCTTGCCTTGTGACACCCCTAAAAATTCCCATCTTGCCTCAGGAGGAGGAACTTCAGCCATGTCTTGCAGACACACTGTGCTCAGAGTGGCCAACAAAACACCTGAAAGGATTGATGATAGGCTTGTTTTCACTACCCCACCCCCCTTACAGATAAGCTTGCCAAATGCAAACTCCCTCAAGCAGGAAAATTTGGAAACAGAACACCTGATGCAGCTTTTATTCCAAAATTGTCTCACGTGTGTTGAGTGTCAAAAAGAGCCATGTTGTGCCACAGCACCCCCTCGTCTCAGAGAAATTGAAATCATTCGGTGTCTAACACTTTGAATGATTTCCCAATTTCTCACTTGCCCCATCTGCTCCCCTCCGTTCATTTTGATTTGTTTTTGCCTTTGTGTCTGCAGTGGCACCAACAAAACTGCAGCATCACGGCAAGTTCCTCTGCGATGGAGCGGTGCCAAGTTAGTCTCAAATTGAGCCTCCTCCAAGAGAAAAACACACAAAAAAAAAACCAGATCACCATCCAGTTCTGTTGTCTCTCCCTTCCTCCAAAACACGCACAAGCAGCTAGCTGGTTTCATTGCTGAGCTCTAAAATAATGTATCTCCTATAAGATAACCAACATTAAAATGATAAATCAGATGTCCACTGAATACAGCAAAGTAGATGAATGCCGTATCTCAGCCGAATTTTGGTTGATTAGTTGGCCCAATTATCTAAGGAATTAAGTCAAAATTAGTTGAATTTCCATTTCTTTGCTGTTAGCATGACATTTATAAGACCTTGAAGGCAAAAATAGAAGCTGCTTTCCAACATTTAAGAAGCTGGGAGTCTGAAATCAGGCACAGAACTTTTGGTTAGGTGGGGTAGTTGATAAAAACAACAGGCGAGAGATAGACATGAAAGGGTTTTTTTGTGAAGCCAGTACACACAAGGTAGGCAATCAGTGCTCTCCCTGAACTTTGAGAGTCAGGATACACCCACCTAGGGTTTTTAAAAGGGTCTTAAATACGATGGAAGAAAGATGTTCCAAATAAATACATGGATAAACTCCACCAGACTCTGCCCATACAAGTCTCCATTGAAAAAGACTCAGCTCTGACAGAGCAAAATGTTAACAAAAGAAACTAAAAAAACCTCACACAGGCTTAAAGTTGGTGATCAACAGATGAATGAGGGCCCACGAAGATGCAGATGTGCCCATGAGAAAGGAATCGGTCCCAAGACTCTCACTTCTGAGCCACCAAGGACCAAATACACAATACCGCACAGAAAAAACATCTGGTGGGGAACAGCACTCACAACTCACACCCTTAACTGGTGTTCAGTGTCCACAAGCATCACACTGAAAAGAGTCCAAAACTCTCAGTGGTCTCAAGTTGCCTTAGGTTTACTCTAATGAAGGTCAAAAAACCAAAATTTAAACCTCTCCCAAACCTTGGCATAGACTTCTAGTGCAACATTCCAAGCAGAGGTGACTCCATCTGTGACTTGGAATTTGTAACCAATATTCATAACTTCTGCTTTAGCTTCAGTAAAGCACACAGTGAGCGTACTAAAACTAACCCATACTGGGCAGTAGCTCCACTATACCAAATCATTTAGCTAGAATTTCTGACCGTAGGTAGCCTCAGCCATGTATTTTTCCCCCCAAGTGGTCATAGCTTCCTTCCTTTGAAGCTAATAAAATTTAACTTTAGAGTTCAAAAGATGAGAAGCCACTAAACACACTGCTGCTGAAGCATCCTGAGCAGGCAGTCACAAAGTTGAGCTGGTCCTGAATTCAGGGGACGTCGTTCAGCAGTCATTGGAGAGTCAATGAGGCAGAAAGCAAGTTAGCCAGGCAACTGCAGAGCCCAATCAGATGTGGGAGCTGCAGGGGAAGCAAAGGTGAACAGAACTAGGGAGCCAGCATCCGACATTTGCAAGGTAAAATACGATGTTTGCAACCACTGTGTAGAAGTAGGAAGAGAAATCTCCCTGGCAAAACAGGCTGCCTGTTTCATAACCTGCCCTTGTGAAAGTTTTTGGAAGGCTGGACATCAGGGAGCACGTGTTCCTAGTGCTTCCTCAACAACAGGGGGATAATAAATCAGGATACATAGCAAAATGAATTAACTAGCTTGGACGGACACGCCGCTCGCCTTCAGAAAGCACAATTGCTCCAGTCTCTGTTGCTATCTGTTGACGCCTGCTGACAGGTAAAAAATGCTTTTCCATTCCCTAATTTATACTTTTGAAATAAGGGCTATATGATCTCCTTGTCACTGAGAAAGTCTTACCAGTCATGATGTACAGCATAATTCCAATGATGAAACCTTAGTCGGTTGCTGCTTTGTTCCACAACATACCGAAAGAAAAGTTGTCAGCAAAATGTCTCCAGCCAATTGCAAAATACATTATTAATGAAATTAGGAGTACAAGGAACCTTTTTGTGTGGCTCTTCTATTAAATTATTCCAAGAGACTCCATTGCATAATTACAGTAGCTGAACTTTGCTTTTTAAATGTTGCCACGTGTAAACTCCACCGTGTATTTGCACTTGAAGGGATAATCTGAAGGCAGAGTCTGTAATAAGTTAAATTATTAATAAACTCTACTCCAGGTCCTCCTCCTAATAACAAACGTCACTGTACTCTAGCACCCTGCACAAGGTGACATTCTTGTTACCAGATTAATATTTTACTTCTTCAAAATGTCTGTATAGGAAGTACAGGAATAGAGAAGCATTCCCACAGAATAACAACCCATTTCAAAGTAAGACAGCAATTTTGAATTAAAAGTACTTCCTTGGTCTCCAGAATCAGAATCAACTGGCCAAACCATAACCTCCAGGACCAACAGGTATTTAGACTAGATCATTTCTCAAGATGGAAGGAACACCTTCTCCTGTGTCTAGGGCAGTAGATAACCTCAGCTTGTGCAAGGTAAATGCCTGATCACTCCGTATCACCACCATCAAGGACCTGTTCAATCGGAGGGCTCAAGGAGTTGCTCAAGGAATTGGCAGTGGTACACGTGCCTTGTCATGTTTAGGTAAGCTGTGCAAATCTGGCTCCAACTGATAATGATCAAACCTCATTACAACCTGACAGCTCTTCGGTGGTTTATACAGTGTTGCCCACTCTTAAGATTTTAATCACAAGTCTCATGATATTTAGCATTCTTCTTAAGCTCTAATTCCTGAAGTCAAGCAATTACCAAGATTCTTCACTTCCAACAAAAATGAATTGGAGTTTCTATCCCATGACCTTGGAACAAAGCTTTAAACATGACCTAAATGCAATGTAATGGTTTCTAAACTCCAAAAAAAACCCCAACCATTTGTGAGGTTTTTTAAAACTGAACCTGTGATGTTTTAAAGCCTACGTCAGGAGCTGGAATGGTTGTTTGACAAAGCTGCACATGAATCATCTTATTTCAGCTTCTAGTGCTCAGGACAGACCAGCATCCACTATTGCAACCAGCACATTCATGGCCTGTGGAGAAATAGGTGGGAAGAGCAGGACTGACCTGTCTCAGAGATGATGGACTTGGCCCTCATGCTGAGGCAGGGCACGTCTCCTCGGCGAGCCTCACCTGTCCTCGCTCTCCTTTCAGGGAACATGCTGACTTTCCAAGTTCTCATTTCAACATTTGACACCACAACACTATTTACTTACTTTTTTAAAAAACTTTTTTAATATATACACTGAAAATTCTGCTGACTCATTTTACAAGCTTGTTTCAGCTGTGCAGCCAGATACAAGTGGATACAGACACACGTAACAGGTATTTGCCAACAACAAGCAACTCCAACAGATAGATCATTACACTGTCAAACAGCAAGGGTAGAGCATGTATCACCTAGTAAGTGCAAGAACAGGCTTAAACCAAAGTCACTGGGTAAAGCTACAGCAGAATAAGTCACCTGCACATGGAATTACTTCAGTTTTCTACATCTTTGCAACACTGAGTGCCTTCTTAGAACTTAACACCTTCCCTCCTGTGCTGATGCCTGTTTCTGAAACAACTTCTACTGTCTCCCATACTCTAGTCCAGCCCAAATATATTTAACTCAAGAGAAACCCAGGTGACAGGGGGGGAGAGGAGTTGGTGTACTACCCTACACTGCCTTTTGGCTGTTCTTCACCCGCACGTAAGAAAGCCCTTCTGGCTCGGAGCAATGGGCCAGCTGGCCCTGTATTCAGTAACCTTGACTCTTTGGCAGTCACCAAGAGCAGACACATATTGTGATAATTCACCAGAACACATTTTCAGCCTCCAGACATTTGTGAACTTGGCATTTCTACACAAGAAGCAGTATCACCCTGCGCGTTCATCCGCAGTTCCACCACAACATTTTCCAGAAGACTGTTTGGTCTGTGTAAGCTTTTAGCACCCGCCACATCCTGGAGCTGTGAACTTCCCTGTGTACCACCACCCCGTGAGAAGCATCTTCCTTGTTCTAGAGAACAAGACAGATCTGCTGCTTGCTCGTTCTGTATGACACCCTTCACTTCATTTACTGGGAAAGACCATTCCTTATTCAGTTCTCCCTAGGGTTTTCACAGGTCTCTATCACAAGTGCTCTCTTTTCTGGGCTAACCTTCTCCTGTTTCACCGCCTCTTTTTTATGCTGGGGGGGCATGGAAAGTTTTGTCTACGGTAGCTGATGATGTGCAGAAAATAAACATTCAACCAAAAATCTCTCACCTCTGTTTCTGTAGGAAGGCCAGAACTGTTTTAACTTACTCGTCTAACCCAAACCTAGCACAGCAGTCCAGAACCTTTAAAAGCAGGATACTTACCTAACTACTCCAGTTTTCTTTCATATTATAGTTGAATACTTGACTATACAGAACTTAAATTACACAGCTCAGAAGGAAAATTAGACACCGATGGCTTCTACACTAAGATCTCTCTGGCTTTGGATCAGGGAAACCCTTAGGTCTAGCACATCAAACCAGCAGGCTAAATTTTGGTCATGCAACAAGGACAGTAACACTTCAAGCCAGCCTGCTGCAACAGCCAACATGGTGAGTATTCACCCCAACCCTTCTGGTTTCTTTCTACACTTTCTATACTTGAGTCCTAAGAGGAACCTCAAATGCGCATAATAAAAACTGGACCATTTTAGACACAAAGCCCAGCTGACCTTTCCATAAAACTATTCTATTTTAATAATGTGTAAGAAACGATGCATTAGTAGCCATCAAGTCTGTTATGCTTTGTAAAAGTAGCAGAGATGGTGAAAAGCTTTCCCTTTTTCTGGCAGGATGACTTTTCATACCTCTAAGCCAAGTAACGTGTACGTTGTACCAACGCAGGATTATGATTTGAGAAGCTGGTGATCATGATGTCCTCATCCCAGGACACATTCTTCTGAACTCTCATGTACAATTTATGATTACAGGTCCACTAACCATGAGGCAACTGTTGGAAGGTCATTTCTATGGAAAACTGCTACAGAGAACTTGTAACTGAAGTAACACTGGCATTAACAATAAAGATCACGCTCTCAACCCTGACCAAGGCTTGACCTCCAACTCTACACAGTCCTCCTGTAGACCAAGCCACAAAGCCTTTCACACATGAAAAATATTGAACTAATGTTATTTAAAGCATGAATTTAAGCTCATTTGAAAGGCTGCCAAACCATGTGTAGGCATGGTTATTTCAATAGTAAAGTTGCAATTTTCACTGTAGCTTCAGTTAACTGAAAGCATTTCAACGTTAAATCTATATAAGCCAGTCCTAATCTGAAGGATGTTTCTGATAAGGGCCTGTACCAGCTTAACAGTGTAGGGAAAAAATAAATCAATTTTGAAGTGAGACTTGTTCAGTGATCATGTACATCTCAGACCTATGACTGGAGGGACTTTGGTCTATTGACAGTAATCACACACTTCAACACAAGCCCAACATCATCTCTTCATTCACCAGACAAATAAAATTTCACATCAGAAAACAATAATGACAACAAGTGAGTATTTCCAGTAGTGAGTCATCTTCACAAAGAGCACTTGACCTTCATTGTAATTTCCACACAGTTTGCAGTAAGCCACCTGAGTGCATATAAAATATAACAAATAAAGAAATATTAAAAATGATAGAATGTTACCAAAGTAGGTCACAATTCAAACAGCACAATTACTGAAAAAATGATGTGTGAAACCACATAACTCACACTCCTGCTCACCCTGATGAGCTGCTCTGTAATTTATTTTGCCTAACAACAGCTTCTGTCCACATTCTCTCTTTTTATCCCCAAAGACTCTATTAATGCAGCCCACTGTGCCGCATGACAGCATAATGCCCACATGAGGCACGAAATGTCACAGATCACAGCTTTACACCTGGCCAACATAATATATTCATCAAATTCTTTCAAGCGGCGGAAACGTTTGTTGTTATTTTGTGGGTCAGGCCACACAGAGGCAGATGGAATGGGCACTTTATTTACATACGAAGTCCCTAAGCCTATTCACTTTATTTATGATGGACAAAATACGGTCTGATGCGGTCATCTAAGAAGCCCTGGACCAAAGACATTGTTATTTTACAAAGATAAGGAAGAGCGGTTTCCTTCAAGGCTTCTGAATGACACCAAAGATATGTTTTATTCCTTAAACATGACATTCCACACACTCCTGAAAAGGTCAGAGTGGGGATTTTTGAATGGCATCCTAAGAGGAGATGAGCGTCATGAAGACCCACCTGTATGTTAAGGCAACTCTGACAGTGCCAGATTGAAGAGACTCTCCCCTACACTCACAACTGCCTCTGTGGAAACCCCCAAACTGTAGAAACTGCCTGTGTCACACAGGTTGGTGTGGTCAGCTCCTTTAACCAGAAATTGAAGACACATGGATATCGATGTTGGCTTTACCCATCCTTCCATAGACTACAAAACAATCTAAACTGTCCAGAAACACATGAAAATTCAGAAAGGCAATCCCTGGATGCAAAATATATCACTTTGTGTATATTTTGAGTGATTTTGAAACAGCATTTTAAATTATTGACATTGATCTTATCAGCTTTTTGGAGGAAATTTCTATATAAATAGCAAAAATCTTTGCTAGATGGAGAGTGTTAACACTGTTATCTTTTCATTATCTGTGTTGCACAGGAGTATTAGTGATACAGAAGCATAGCCTCCTTCTGTTTCAGCTTGCAGGAAAACAAAATCTCATGACAGGTCTTCCAAGAGAAGAGGAAAAGAAAACAAAACAAAACATGTCTAGTATCACATTGCTCTTTGAATTTTGTTAATAAAATTCCGTATGAAAGTCTGGATGCATATCTAATTTTACCTCTCTGCATCTGCCACTGCTTAGTGACCTCTAAGATAGACTGTAAACACTTTGATAAACAGATTAAAAGGTAGCTCAGTAGACACAGACCCATCCTCCAAGTTCCCAGAACCATACATTGACTGAATCACAACAAATGCACCATCCCTAAACCTCCAAATTAACATGAAGCCTCTCCTCCCCGAGAAGCCTACTGCCACCCCACTGCTTCTCCAACCTGAATTACCAAAAAGCACTGAAACACATTCCTAACCAAAACCCAACCTTTTACAGACAAGAGGTGCTTTTTTTGGTGGGGCTTTTGGGGTTTTTTTTAAAGATTCATGTGCAGATCACTAAAAGGAAAATCATGAATATAAAGAAGAAAATATTTTACACATCAACTCCTTTCTCCTGAAACACCAGTTTCAGTAAGATTATAATCTGTCTATTGGCAGACAAATCTTCCATTCACTAGTCCTCATAAAACAGGGAAGAGAACCAGCACACCAGAGCTTAGGGAAGGAGAAGGAACTACACCATGGCCAACTTGGAACTGTATGGGCACTTCTCCATAGGAAGACCAGAGTTACCTACATTGAGCTCTAAGATGTTACCCCCCAACATGATGAAGTTCCAGGGGAGGGAGGAGCAATGGTTTAAAAGCTCCTTGACCTACCATGCCACAAAAGGAAGTAGAAAGGAAACATGAAGTAATGCTGGGTGTCTGGATTTCCTTTCAGCTTAGCAGCTCAAGCTGAAAAAAGCCCCTGGCCACGTGGAGTTGCCAGGCAGGTGTGCCCAGAGTGCTTTAAGCCTGCAAGGAGGAAAGCACATGGAACAACAGCTCCTGAAGGAAGGCAAAGCATTCTCTTCATCCTCATGACGAAGTGAAGGCTCAGGCTTTCAAATGAGATGTAAAATAGAGCCCTGACCATTCATCGTCATTAAAGATCCCATGACAATTCTTGCAAGAGTAAAAATGTTACCTAACATGTCCTGGCCAATATCCAACTCAGATAATTGCATTCTGCTTCCTAAATTCCCCTTGCAGTTTCAATTGGATTAGTTTTTCTTCATTTCTCTTCCCTAAACCCCTCCTGCATAATGTTTCCAGCCCAGAATGGCTGCTGTATTCCACTCCAGAGGTGTGTGAATTATCAGTGCTGGGCAATCCCACCATACGTTTTGTATACATTAGTCAGAGAAAATGCTCTGTGAGCCAAAGTAATACCCTCAATTCTCACTGAGGAGCACTTAACTTTTCAAATGAGAAACCCCACTGATGTCAGTAAGATGATTTTTTTTTTGCACCAAACTCAGCCTCCTGCCCATCAGAAAAATCCTTTCCTGGGCCACATCCTCAGCTTAAGGAAGCAAATGCAGTTGATTTCACTTCAACAGAACTTTGCTACATTAAAATAGGAGTAAATATTCACACAGTATTTTTCCACTAACTCACTCATGTTTAAATGCTGCAAGAATCAAAGAAGTTGGCTCTTGAATGTATCAATCTGTGGGTATAAAAGAGGAACATTAGAACATATTCTCCTTGTTCTTTACTGGCTTGCACAATCATCGTGCTATTTTAAAGGAAGGTTGCTGGTTCTTTAACTCGGCATACCGATGAAAATCAAAGTGCTGTGAAATATGCATCTCCCATGGTTCGTTATCTGTACTCTCCTCTAAGTGCTCACGATACTAGAGGCAAACTGAAAAGTCCTGACCCAAAGCATCCTGTGGAACAGGAGGAGCAAAGGTGATTTATGTGCACAAAAGCAAAAACTGACAAGCCTTTGATGTTCTTGTAGAACTATCCCAAAACGATTGTCAAGACTGCTTAGGTTTTTGCCCTCTGCACGTCCCATAAGAGGACCATTTTATCCGACACGCTGTTTTATAGACACCTTGTAAAGGGTCCTTTCCATCTGCTATCCAGGTTACTCAAAAGAATACTTTCCATTCCCTCCTTCACAAACTCTTAGCTACAGTTGAGAATTGCCTATTTTCATTTCCAGCCTGCTTCTGCATCCCTGGTGAAGCGTAAAACCACAAACATACCACCGACTTCATTCTTGAGAGCTCTGAGAGCAGAAGGACATCCTTAAAAATCCAAGAGAGTGATTGCAGGCAGCCTGCAGTCTGATGAATGAGGAACACAGAGAATACACTCATTTTGGTTTTTCCTCATGAGTATCATAACCCGCCTCCTTTCCCCCTTGCAGACAGTGAATTTACTTCATAGGTGTCACAGTGAAAGCATCCGTATTTGCCAGCTCCAGGCTGGGTCAGCTGCAACATCACACTTACTGCCCTACACAAAGTGTGGAACATGTGGGACCTCCAAGCTCATCCTACTTCAGTGGCAAACACTCCTAGAAGTAAGGTATGGAATTGAGCAGTGAAATTAAAGGTTGGTACCAGAGGGTGAGTATCATGCACGAGCATGACTTAGGCTCATCTGATGAGCACAGACAGATCTGCAAAGGAATTTTATGTCAGAATCAGATGGCTAAAGAAATACAGACTATGTTCCTGCTCCGCAGCGTACACATGATGTTAGTAAGGAGAAAACCCATCATCAGAAGCGACTGACTAATTTCCCACTGCTCATGTACTGCCATTCTGGGTACCAGTCTTGACTCCAGCTCAGCTTCTTTTGCACACAAAAGCTGACATCAACACGGGAAACAAGACCCATCCTCAACCACGCACTCATCAGTTCCCATAGTTTTGCTCAAGGGGAGGAATAGGCTTGAGCTGGCGAACACTGAAGTTGGCATCCTTGTGATAAGTAGCACTCAAGACTACCTGGGATCTCTAAACGCAGGATTGAAAGCTTCATCCTTCCACTGCAATTTAATTTCAAAAGTGTGCAACTGTTCATCAATGGCCTCAATTTCACAAACAACCTGAAAAAAAAGAAGTCTGGAGTAAGGTATCTCTTTCAGCCACTCCTCCCTTCCCACTTTTTTAAAGACTACTCTATCTGGAGTGGAAACATTAGCATTACCATGCTCTGAAACACAGCAGTCACTGCCACAACAATCGATAAAAAATTAGCATCACTACAGGAACAGAAGCTTGGGATTAGAAAGATCTAAAAATGGAAGGATTTCCCTCCCCTCCCCTCTGAATCCTGATGAACCCTTCCAAAACCTGACTTCAAACATTTTAATTCTCTGTTGGCTTGCTGGAGGAAATCATTAGAGGCAAAATTAGAGAGCATCGGGTGCCGCTCTGCAATAAGCATCTGTCAGTCAAGCAGGCATCACCCTGTAAATCACCCCAAGCACTTCCATCCTCCAACCTAGGAAAAGGGTGCTGGACACAGAAGATTTGCTCAGGCCAAAGCCGTACTTCAGTCAGTTAGTAGCACAGTATTTCAATTTTTTTTATTTATTATTTAAAACACATAGAGTCATTGTGTCTCCCCCTCTCTGGTTCAAGCAGTTGATACATTTAATTCCATTTTAGGAGATACATGTTCGTTTACTACAGCAAACAAAAACCAGCAAACAAAAACCAGCAATGAAGAGCTGCAGTTTGTGAGAAGTAAGCAACCTGCTCGTCTTCCACCCAAAATTAATTTTTTAGCACCAAATATTGACATTAGAAGGTAAGCAGCTTAGTGCCATGCCTGCTTTTCACACCTTCCAAGTACACACCAGAGAATTTGATGTGAGATCACTGAAGGATACATGCTGACCTAGGCTGTGATTTCAGCATTATATCCCACAGAAACCACCATCTAAACTGGGTTGGGTTCCTCAGAATAAGCCTTCTTTACTCAATTTGCCAACACCATCAACCTTGGGAATCCTCTTCCCTTTTATCTCTGTTTTTCCTTGCCCTCACTCCTTGCAACACCACGAGATAAACCACACAGAGAAGGGAATGATGGTATCATGTAGCACTGCACTCTACTTGGTTAAGGAAACATTCAAGCAGGAGACCTCACCAGCAATTAAAGGAAGAAGGGGGGGGGGGGGGGGAGAAAAAAAAAAAAAGACACAGAAACAC
>JANIJG010007082.1:0-63253 GCA_024611175.1 Megaceryle torquata
GCGCGCGGGGGGGGGGGGGCCGGGGCGGCCGCCGGGGCCCGTCCCAGGCCGGTGCGGAGCCGGGCGGCAGGCGCACTCCCCAGGCACCCGCTCCGGGAAGCCGCTCGGTCTCGCCGTGCCGCTGAGCGGCCGCTGCCGCCTTCCGCCGCCCTCCCCCCTGAGGCGCAAGGGTGCCCGAGCCGGGAGGAGGGGCACGGCCCCGCAGGGCGGCGGCGGCCCCGGCGGGCCGCAGGAAGCGCTGCCGTCACCCGGCCCTTCCCCGCTTGCGCTGCCGGCGGGAGGCTGGGCAGCGCCGGGCCGGGCCGCCCCGCTCCGCCTCGGCGTCCCCAGAAGGGATGCGGCGGCGCACGCCATGAGCTGGCGGTCCGGCTCCCGCGGCGTGGTCCTCACCGCCTACCACCCCAGCGGTGGCGGCGGCGACGCCTTCGGAGGGTGAGTGGGGTGTCGGGGAGGCCGGGCCGGCGGCGACAGGCGCTGCGCGGGCGTCAGGTGCGCTCGGGGGCCGCGACCCAGGCGGCGGGCGCGGGGCTGGGCTGCGGGCAGCGCCGCGGCGGGGGAGGAGCGGAGCCGGCTTCGCGGGAAGCTGTTGCGCGGGCAGAAGGTGTTTCCTCCGGCCCGCGGGTTGGGAGGGTTTCCCCGTTTCTTCCACTTGTCCCGCATCCTTCCAAACAGATTTTCCTTTTTTTTTTTTTCCCTTCTTTCTGCCTCCAATACCGTCCGCACGTCGTGGAAACCCCGGGAATTTTGCTAGGTTACCGAGAGTCGAGTGCAAACAGCAGCCGCCGGCTGTTGTCAAGGTGTTGGTAGCTGCAAACAGTGGCCGTGGCCGCCCGAGCGCGGTGTTTGGTGTTAAAGCCGAACTGCTTCTGGTCGGTGCGTTTTCAGACCTGGCGCGTAGAGAGTTTATCGGGTGCAGTGGTGGGTGCTGCCCCGCGGCTTCAGCGGGAGCTGGACCCTCTTCAGGGGGAGGCTTTGGGATCGGGCTGTTTTGTGAGATGCGGTGCATAGATTTTCATATAACCTCTTTGCACTTTACTGCTTTGTACTTTGCATTACTGTGTTTATTTTTTTCCTGTCGGGTTTGTTTGTTTGTTTTGTTTTAATGAGATAAACAGAAGGAAGGTGCAGGCAATGACGGGACAAACGAAATTTTTAGAGCATTTTGCTTGAAAGGTGAAACTGTTAATGGGCAAAGGAGACAGCTTCACTTTTATGGAAGCTGAGGACCTCCTAGAGCCTCGAAGAGGATGTTTAATACAGGCAGAAGCACTGCTGGCAATGACCAAAGAAAGTGCTGCGTGGAAGGGGGAGTTTTGTCTTTATGGCTCATTCAGTCTTTTCCTTGCTGAAACTGTCAACAAGGGTCCCATTGATAAAAACAGGACTTTTATTAATGCTGAGAAGCCATCTGAAACTGGAAAGGTATTCAAATTGGCCGGCTATTTGCATGTGTCCATTGGAAGAGCGTGTCTGATCAAAGAGATTGTGGTGTGATAAAATAAGATAAAAGGAAGTAGTGTGTTTCCCTGGACAAAAGATAACTGATGCACCGTGATCTGTCACACCAAGAGTCCATGGCAAAGGCGAGAACTGAACTGAGAAATACAATCTACCCCGTGCTGGAACAACAAAGCCATGCCTCTATTTTTATTGAGATACTTCCTTATCCAGAAATGTTATTTGTCAACCCAGCTTTAAGTGCTGATGTCATTTCAGCTACAGTATAAGGGCACTGCAAATCTAGTTGTTTACTCTTGAAAGCAAAATATGTGCATTTTTTCAAGAAATCACAAAATTTTTCTCTATTACTATTTGTGGTGTGTTTATCTCTCATACTTCTCAAACTTCCAATGGAAGAAGAGTCAAGATAAAAAACACTTTCCTTGCTCCTTGGGATAACTTCTGAATAAGGAGCTGTAAACTCTCAAGACCACTTCCCCCTTTTTAATGCAGGGCTGCCTGGATATGTGGCTCTAAGCTGCAGTTACTCTTAGTCCCCAGAGGTCCCAAATGCATGAGCACAGTCCTTGGGGGCCCCTCTGTATCCTAGAAACTTGTCTCCAGTGCTAAAGCTGCAAGGTTAGGAGCAGCAGTCTCCTCAGGTTCCCACTCCTCTGCAGCTGCTTCTGTGGACAGCCCACTGGGTAAACTTGAGACATTGCCATGCAAGTAATGGTGATCCTTCACAAACTGTTCTGATGTGGGGTTAAGGGAGTACAGGGGCAAATAAATGTGAAAAGCAGACTCAATTCCTTTAGTGTAGCATGTGTGTACATTAAAGCTGCACAGACAGGAGATCCCTGCAGTTAGTCTGGCTGAATTCCACCCCTGACAGTGTTACAGCTTTCCAGGCTGTGCAGCTTTGCCATTTAGCTCATTAAACTGTTTCTGAAGGACATCACTCTGCCTTTCTGCTGTGCTACTCTAAATTCGGATCTCAGTCCGGTCTCTGCCTTTTTCTTTAACCAGGATCTCAACTCCATGGTCCAGACTCATCTGTTTCCTGCTGCTCTAGGTCCCTGGTGTCTTCCCACTTGTGAAGTGAGAGAGTTTGGCAATATTATTTTCGTGGGTCAAGGAGGGAGGGGAATGACCACTTGTAATTTTTTTGTCCTTTTATAAGCAAACAAACCAAACTCTTCTGAACCAATTTAACATTTCTATGGGATATTTTTTCCATTTTTCTATCTGCTTTCCTTCATCAACATTCCCAAGAAGTGCAGAGCTGCATGATAATAATAGAGCAAATCTCCCAAACCTGTATAAGTCTGAAATATTTTCTGGAAATACAGTCTTCCATTATGCTCTGCACAGTGTGTTAAGTGCACCAGTTCTGCTATCCAGATTCTGAATTTTATTACTGGTGTGAAATTGGAACTTATTTTGCCTTTAAGAAAAACCCAGACAAAATAAGAACAGCTTTCAGTATCTAGGTTAGCATCTCCCTGCTAATTTGAAAACTCTAATTTTTCACAAGTATCAGAACAGTAGGAAGCCAATATAATACAGTGCCAGCTGTAATGAAACAGCCCTTTTGGAAAGATTAATAGAGAAACTACGTTGAATTATTATTATTTTTTTTAATAGGGATTCAAAATAGTGTGTGTTAGAGATTGCTTTGTCTTTGGAGGGTGTCTTTGGGGGAAGAACAGCACTGGTACACCCTGGAAAAAGCGATAACATTGGCTGTGCTCCAAACAAAGTGACATCCTAGGAAAGGGTTAGACTTCATAACCATTTATTTTTCTCCCTTGGGCATACGAGAAGTCTTGCTCCCTAAGGCTTAAGCATTTTACTGATCTAATAGATTGTTCAACTACTTTTCTGTTCTTTTTTTTTGCCTTTAAAAGGCACAGTGAGCCTGTGAAATACTTCCTTTAGGAGAAACTTACCTTACCATTAGGCTAAAATCTAGAACAGCCGTGGTGTGATTACTTCTGAGTTTGACAATTTAGAAATGTTGCCTTGACAGTGGTGATGCACAAAATAGCATCAGAGATGTCATCTGTGCCATAGGGAAGGTTATTTTACATTTTACTTTAAAGTAGTGGTCAAAGGAATATCTTTGAATAGTGTGGATACTGACTGTGGGTGAGTTCGGTGGTATACCTAAGTATTTATCTAAGAGCTTCTTTAGAGAAATCACAAAGGTAGATTACTCAGTATCAAATTAATTTTAAACAGCTCTTCATTCCATATTGCTTCATTTTTCTCACTTCCCAGTTTAAATTAGATCCATTAATGCTTTATTGGCTGTCATGCTGCTTGCATTTTGGTGTCATCTTTTCTTTACTGTGTCCATGCAATAGATTTTAAATCCTTTCTTCTTGTTTTTCACATGAAACTATTTGTTGTAATGTGGACTGTGGAAAGGAAGAATGAATCAGATCGGTTTCTGTCTGAGACCCTGTTTCAGTGACTGCTTGTAGCCATATCACCCTCATGCATGTGAAACCCACACCCTGAAGCATGGAATGCCAGTGCCGTTAAGGTTTCTTGCTGGGGACTTTTACCCTATCTACTGTGGCAGAAGGGACTCCAGGTCCTGTGTTGTATTTGCCAGCCACATGTAGGTGTTTCAAATAACAGTAGTGTTCTGATATGGCTGCATGGGCTTACACTCAGGCAATCAAATGCCATCCAGAGTTCTCTGCAGGACTATTTCTGTCCCGTAGAGTGAGTGAATTGGTGTGTGCATGCATGTACGTATCACAGAATGTTAGGGGTTGGAAGAGACCTCCAGAGATCATCAAGGCCAATCCCCCTGCCAGAGCAGGACAAAACTAGAGCAGATCACTCAGAAATGCATCCAGACAGGTCTTGAAAGTCTCCAGAGAAGGAGACTCCACAACCTCTCTGGAGAGTCTGTTCCAGTGCTCTGTGACCCTTACAGTAAAGAATCTCTTCCTCACGTTGAGGTGGAACTTCCTGTACTTGAGCTTGAATCCATTGCCCCTCGTCCTGTCACAATGCACAAGTGAAAAGAGGTTACCCCTGCTTTCTTGATGCCCAGCCCTTATGTATTTATAGACATGAATTAGATCCACTCTGTCTTCCCCTCTTCAGACTAAAAAGCCCCAGGTCTCTCAGCCTTTCCTCATAAAGCAGCTGTTCCAGATGCTTGATCACCCTCGTAGCCCTGCCTTGGACTGTCTCAAGTAGATCTCTGTCTCTCTTGCACTGGGGAGCACAGAACTGAATGCAGTAGTCCAGGTGAGGTCTCACTACAGCAGAGTAGAGGGGGAGAACCTCCCTTGATCTGCTGGACACGCTCTTCTTAATGCACTCCAGGATACCACTGGCCTTCTTGGCCACAAGGGCACATTGTTGTCCCATGGATAGCTTGTTGTCTACCAGGACTCCAAGGTCCTTCTCTACGGAGCTGCTCTCTAGCAGATCATCTCCTAACCTGTGCTGGTGCATTTTATTGTTCCTTCCCAGGTGCAGGACTCTGCACTTTGTTCTTGTTAAACCTCATTTGGTTTCTCTTTGCCCAGCTCTTCCGTCTGTCCAAATCTTGCTGAATGGCCACACAGCCTTCAGGTGAATCAGCCAATCCTCCCAGTTTTGTGTCATCAGCAAACTTGCTGAGAAGGCACTGTCCTGTCATCAATGTCATTGGTAAAGATGTTGAACAGGACCAAACCCAGCACTGATCCTTGGGGGACTCCGCTAGTTACAGCTCTCCAGCTGGACTCTTCACCATTGCTCACCACTCTCTGGGCTCTGTTGTGTAGCCAGTTCTTCATCCATTCCACTGTCCATTCTTCTATCCCACAATTCCTGAGCTTGCTCACGAGGATGTATGGGGAGATTGTGTCAATAGCCTTGACTGAAGACTGTAGTAGTTTTTGAATTTGTATGCAATGTGATCTGCTCTCTAATTAAACGCTGTGGCAGTGGTAGGTGAAGAGAAATAGCCATGGAAACAAAATGAAAGTTTCTGTATTCTTTAATTAGGTCTAATACCTGGCCATGACATGAAAACGAATCCCATTGCTGCTGCCTTCCTCCCATTCAGCCTTTCTCTCCCCATGGCAATGCACACAGTTTACTATGGAATTGTTTGTTGTGATGTACAAATGAGTTGCTATGGGAAGTTAGAAATGATCCCTCTGAAACTGATTCTGGAGATCCTTAGAAAAGTTTCACTGAAACTGTGACCAGGTACACAAAGGTTGGTTGTTTCTGTTTTAAGAGTTTCATTTGTATTGAGTTAAAAAAAAAAAAAAAAAAGACCTAAAAGACCTCCAACTACAAGGTATTCATCATAAACCAGAAGAAATAATCAAACCCTGTTCCATTTCTAACTAATTTTTAGTGTATTTTTTTTTATTCTTTAAATACTATCCCACTCCAGCAGACTTATTTTTTTAGTAAAAAAAAATTAATAATTTCTTTCATTTTCAGCTGTTGTAACTGTACTTTTTGAGTTAATACAGGAACAGTATCTTACTCCTGACCTCCTGATCTGCCTGCAAGCTGATACCTGGTGCCTTCCTGAAATGCACAATTTTGATTGCTGGTCCATCCAACTGTGCCAGATTGATGTAAACAAGGTATACACATCTGAAGGTGCCAGAGAAGCAGACATTTTATGCTTACTCAGGGTCTTTTAGTGTCAGGAATTAGAGAACAAACTTAACACATCCAAAGCTACATGCCTTCTTTAATTGCACCTATATTCAATTTGGTGAAGGATCACAGTTTTGTCAAGCAAGAGATTTTACTGATTAAATTACTGATTGGTATCTGTGCAAGCAGGCTCAGCACCAAGTCTCTTTTCGTCTCTAAACAGAAGGAGAAACTGATCTGTAACAGATACTATTTCCTCTGCTTTCTTCCTACCCAATCTGTGTAACAAAGCTGCTGCTTGATCAGTCTCTTGACCTTAAGCCTTCAGCAGCTGAGAGGAATAAAAAGAGAGGGCAGATCAGGGAGGACTCTGAAGTAGGAGACAGGGAGTGAATGATTTGTATGTGGAGATTCAAAATGGAAGGGGGAGAGCAAAGGAGATCTTAAACGGGAAGGACCCGAAGTTGAATATGAAAGCAGGAACTGCAAAGAAAATTGGATGAGAAGTGAAATGTAAAAATAGCTGAAGAAATTAGATATAGGGTGGGGAAGAAGCAGGAAGAAGGAGCAAAAGATGAAACACCAAGAAGAGGAAACTTCTGCATGAATTTCTGTAGTATGTGTATGTTGGCTTACATTAAGCTTACATTACTATTTATCGAGAAGCTATTCATCTAGGGCATTAAGAATCTAGACTTCCTACTTAAGTATCCCAAAAGATGATTTATTCAGCTTATGTTAAGATTGGCTACTTCCATTTACTGACTAGAGAAGGAGCTCAGATAGTTTAATATTGAAGGCCAGCTTTTAGCTAGCCAAAGTTTGGTAAAAAGATTTTTACATACTGTATTAGAGTTGGGTATTTCTGTTTTAAGAACTGTAAAAGATGTAGCTTTCTTAGAGAGAAGAGATCTTGGCATTCTTGTAGGATCAGGATGGAACTGTAGGTCAGCTCCCTCAGTGATGGGAAGGAAAAACTATATAGACCAAAATAGTCTAGCTTAATGTTTATACTTTATTTTCACCCGTGTGTGAAGAGTATAACTGCTTGATTTGTGTGTGTGCTTTGTATATCACTAAAAAAATAACCTCTAATAGCTTTTTAGAGATCTTGCTAAATTGTGAGGCTGTAAATATAAATATAGGAAAGGACTTCGAGCACAGTACCTTAGAATGGAGATTAAAAAAAAAAAAAAAAATTTACATAAGAAACTTGATTCTGTTAATTAGTTGTCCCAGTCTCCACACTTGCAATTAAAATCTCCCAAAACTTCAATTCCCATGACTGAGAATATAAATGTAAGTTACTGTTACTCAATCTGAATTAAGGGATCTTAATGTGTTTATTTGTCATATGACTTCTAATTACTTATCTGGCAGCACTGAAAGCTATGGGCTTGTCTTCCAGTTGAGAAGGGGAATGCATTGCTTTGAATTCAGTTTCTTTTATCTGTGATGCTTATGTAAAAAACATTGTTAATTATTTATGAGGGGAGATATGAAGAATTTTTCAGGTACATATGCATTTCTGCTGCATTTAAATATATGTCTACAAGTGCAGGTGTTTCTCAGTCCCTGTAGCTTCTAAGTGAAGTATTAAGAACTTTTATTTTTGGTTCCCAGAAAGAGTCTTGAGCTTTTGAGTAGGGCCCACTAGAAAATGTCTGAGTATAATTTTGCTAAAATGATGCAAGTATTCTTTGACACTTAGGACTGTCACAGGGTTTAGGTTCAATTGACTCTGTTTGTGTACCTTCTTACTTGGAAAGCCAGAAGTATATGGTGATGTTTGCCTTGGCTGTGCTAAAACAAACAAAAAAATCCAATGTGGTTACTGTACATGAAGGATTGAAACACCAAAAAAATAGAAAGGTACAGAATATTGACATAGGAAATTAAAGAATTAAGTAGGCAAACAAAATTTTACATACAAAAAGAGGATACTAACTGGAATATATGACCTTGGGATTAAATGTTTCATATTCCTCTCTGCATCTCTGAAGGCTGAACATCACAATGAAATGAGCACAGTGCAGCCTAGCAGACATCCTGACACAGATTAGCCAAAAGCCTTTTCCTGTATAATTTCAGGCCTGTGTTTGGTGATTTTTATTATGAAGTCTGTAAAAAGTGAAATGCATGCTTGTGTGCTGAACACTTCATATTGAAGCTTTGTGTAGCTGTTTCTCTGGACACTGCTGCAGCATGCTCCTGTAGCCCTCATGTTGTGTGTCCCATCTGTGCAGCCAGCACCTTTATACTGACTGTAATTTTGGTAGTGATTTTTATTGATGAGAACAGCATCACTTTGTATGGGCTTCTGTGAGGTGCCAACTCTCTTCCCTGATAATGGAGGGAGTAAAAATCGACCAATTATTAGCTATTATTTGTTATTAGCAACTCTGACCAATGTGCATGTTTAGAAGAGAGCAGATGGGGTTTTCAGGGTAGCATATCAGCGATCATCTGTTTGCTGTTGTAGCAGAGGTGGAAAGAGGAGATGCTCGGAAACGCCCAAGCACGCAGCCCCCCCATCCCTGTCCAGCAAGTCTGTGGAGAGCGGGCGCTGCTGCCACTAGATGGCACTCCAATCCTCCTGCTCCCTAATACGTCTTTATTTCTGGGAAATACTTCGAAGTTTCAGGAGGAAAGGTATATTTGTTATTGGGTTTTTTAACATAAAAAAGTTATCTTCTCCTCATTCCAGGACGAATTAAGCCGGTTCTCTTTTAGTTTGTATTCCAGTATTTACATGTTTATGTTTTCGTAGTGGTTACCATGATCATCTTGTGACTTCATCTTCTTTCACTATTACTCCATCTTTTGCACTCTCCATAATTAACCATCACTGCCTCTTATTTCCTTGTATATGCGTTTGCATTCTTTTTATATCCTTAATTTTTAAAATGACTGTGTATTGTTTTATTTATTGTAACCAAAAGAAAAGAATAAAACCATAACACAATCCTATACAGACCACATGTATCGAAGAGAATCGTTACGTAATTTAGGAAACAGCAATGTTAAGGATGCCCATACAAAGAGCCCAAAGGAAACCAAACCCAAAACCCAAACTCACCACCAAGAACAAATGCAAATATCTTTTTCTTAGACCTATAAAGAGCTCCTCTGTGACCTGTAGCTACCCTCAATAAATTTGTAACCTGAAATGTGTATATTTATTTAACTTGACAGTTTCTCTGCTGAAAATGTAAGTGCTTAAGAGATAAAGTTTGGGATCTATCAGACTGCAATCGGAACAGAAATTTTATGTTTCCAGAAACAGAAACATTTATGGTAACTATAGCTCTTGTAACGCACCCTGATTTTGGTTATACCAAGTGTTTGTGTCTTCATGTGTGATGAAAGCTAGCAGTACTGGGGAGAGAGGTCTCCCTAGATCAGATGCCACATGATAAAGACCCTGCCTTTCATTTTTGTCTAACTCATTTCAAGCTCGACTGCAGTACTGCTGAAACACAGGGAAAGTGACTCTGAATGGCTTGCATTACATGCCTGCTGTATTACTCCTTCTTGCTGATATATATATATGTATAAGAAAGCTATCTCCGTAAAAGAATTTGTATCAGCTGTCAAGCTTACTCTCTTAGTGTGACATTTTCCAAACCTCTATTCTGCAGTCTGAAGGAGCTGCTGCATACTGCCATTAATCCCAGGACCCCATCCACCCACTCCCTTGTGCTACCTTGGAATCACTTCACCCTAAAGAAGTCAGTCTTCATCTGCTGGTTTCTGTACATCTCTGCTGTGAGGTCTCTTGAGTTTGACTGGTCCTTGATTCCCCTGGGACTAGAAGAGGAGCACTAAGACATTAGAGATAGTACGTTCATCACCGACAGAGAGAATCTTGTCTCAAATGCTGTAGTATTTTCATAATCCAAAGGAAATGAATGAGAGACACATAAGCTTCTCTTCTTTCAGGTCTACTTGCAATTTGATGCAAGTCTTGGTCAATGTAACACACTTACATAGGTGGTGAAGATTTCCTTCAAAGGTTGCTGTTTAATGCTAACTTCAGCTTAGAACATGAAGAAAAAGAGAATGGGAGAATTTTCACTAGCATAGAGCCCAGAGGACTTCAGCTGTCTTAATGATACTGTCACAAAAACCTGTGTTTACTGTCATGGCTCTGGAGGAGAGATAGTGAGGTGGAAGTAGCCTTTGTTGATGAAAAATGGGGTGATTTATGTTGCCATGGTCAGGGCAACTGTCAGGATGGAGCAGGGAGGCAGAGGCCAAATTTTTGGCAGGTTTGTGAAAGGCAGAACTGCTCTATTGTTGTGTCCATCTTATCACTAAAGGACAATGTTAAATTTGAATTCAGCTCTGGCAAACACTTTTTTCTCTTTTGTGGTCTAGATGCTAAAGTTTGTGTTTCTTTACTGTGGTTTGAGCTGTGAAGAGGCAATTAAGTGAAAGCCTTTGGTTTGGGAAAGGACGAAAAAGAAGTAGTAAGTGCACTTCAAACAAAGATTTCTATAAGCAGCAAAGTTAATTAAATCTGTTTTCCTGTTCTTTACTGTCTTGAGGTCAGTATCCTGAGTGGATTCTTTGATAACCAAGAAAGTGCTCTTGTGATGGCACTCTTTTGACTGGGGCATTAGTATAGTTTGCATCCTCCAGATAACTCCTGTTTTTAAAGAATCTGAATGAACTATACGGGATTGAAGTTGCTGTATTTAAAAGCTGATAGAGAAGACACTAAAGACAGAGATCTAGAGCAAGGTGATTTTTGTACTCACAAGTAATAGTTATGAAATCAAGGTAAAAATAAGAAAAAGAAGGACAAATGGATTGTGCAAGGCACTTAAATGCCTCTCACACTACAGCTTGCTGTGAACTTACATCTTGTCACAATCATTAAATAAGCACGTCTTATAGTAAGATGGAAGGCTTCTAGGAATATATGAACACCAGTGGAAGCTGAGTCAGAAAACTCCAGAAAACTTGCATGAGGATACTGTGTAATAGGCATGTTCAAAAACCTCAGGTAGTTCTGATGCCACTGAGAGGTACTTTGTAAGAGAAGCATAAATTCAGCACATTTACATCCTCTTTCACGATAATGAAACCTTTATGATTGTTAAACATTTTCTTATAAAGCATATCCAGGTTACAGGCAAAAGTGCTACTAGAATCTCTATCTCACTATAAAACTAAGTAATTTTGCTCTAATTTTAATTGTTCTAGCTGGTTATTACAGACAGTAAAACATTTACCTTTTGAGGCAGGAGACATTTGAGTCAAATATGCATCAGGGAGAAGAAAGCTGGTGACTGGCAAGATTGAGACAGGAGTTGAAAACTCTTCCATGAAAATGCTCAGTACAGCCTCAGAATGATTTGGTTAAACCTCTGAATGGCCTTACTGGAAGAGAAGGAACAGAGTCACTGCAATTAATCTTGTCAAAGGGATTGTTTTCTCAAATGTCGGCCATAATTACCTGCATTTCCACTGTAATAAGAAAGCAGACACTTTGACATAATACACTGTTGATTGTGTCTTTCATATGACAGTCACTGGTATATTGCCAATGACTTCCCATGTAATCAACTAAGACCCAGTTAGTCAGGTTCACAGTGTATTCCAGATGTCAGTGGCTAAATCCATGCTGCAAGTATGGGGTTTCTTTATTACTAGTTGGTATTCCTTTATTTATTTTATTATTATCTCCAAGTTTTCTGAGTGAGAAAGATGTTTGTGTGAATAAAATAAGTGATTGATAAACTTTCTGAGTATTTAATTTTTCTTCCTTCCTTAGTCTTTATTCACAGTGATTTTGTTGTCCTACAGCACAGTGAAGAACTAGTCACATTTGTCTTGAATATATCCTTTCCTGGTGACTGAAATTAAAGGGAGCATGGTGTATGTGAGACTATAGCATGAGCTGAATGGAAGTAGATGGTTTAAGATGCAGTGGTGTTAAGATACACAAGTTGCATAGCCCATGTGACTGCATAGGATAGCTGCCTATGGAGCTGCAGAAGATTTAGGGTCCTTGGGGCACAGTCATTGGTTTGATGTATTACAGAGACATAGCACGCTATGCTTAAGAAAGGATAATTATAAGGAAAATCTTGGTAAAATAAATTTCCTGTTTATAGTATTTAAAGAATGTGGCTCTATCTACTCTTATCTAAAGAAACTTATGTTCAAATAATTAAAAAACTCAATTCCCTGGGTCTGTATTGTAGAAAACAGTGGTGGCTAACGTGCAGTCTGTGAAGGGTCTGAATGGACATGCAAACTTGTGGCTACTCATCCTGGCTTCATTGATAATAGGTAACTGATAATACTGGACAATAACTGGGAGGTAGGATGCTATGCACAGGCTTGAAGGACACAGGCTTACTTTCTTACGTGGTTTAAGGCATCAACCCAACCCCACCAATAATCAGTGTATATACATAGTAATGTTGTTCATAGGCACACAACTTCTATAGCAGATTCTGTCTCAGAGCTGTTATTTCAAAAATAAATAGTCCTCTACACATTGTTCTGAGTTGTGCCCTGTTCTACTGTGTGAAGAAAGGAGGTGGAGGAGGAGGAATATATAATTCTGAAGCTCTTGTGCCACCAAAAAAACCCAAGCAGATGCCAATGCTTGGAGTACGCAAGGAACAATGCACTGGTGTTGTTTGCAGATGACACCAAATTGGGTTGGAGTGTCAATCTGCTTGAGGGTAAAAAGGGTCTGCAAATGGATCTGGACAGGTTGAATAAATGGACCAAGGCCAGTTATGTGAGGTTTAACAAGGCCAATGGTCTTGCTTTTTGGTCACAGCAACCCCAGGCAATGCTATAGGCTTGGGGAAGAGTGGCTGAAAAGCTGCCCAGTGGGAAAAGGACCTGGGGGTGCTCTTTTACACTCAGATAAGTATGAACCAGAAGTGTGCCCAGGTCACTAGAAGGCAAATAGCATCCTGGGCTGTATCAGAAATAATGTGGCCAGCAGGAGAAGGGAAGTGATCTTGCCACCTGTACTCAGCACTGGCAAGGCCACACCTCAAGTACTGTGTTCACTTCTGGGCCCCTGACCAGAAGAAAGACACTGAGTTGCTGGAGTGAGTTCAGAGAAGGGCAATCAAGCTGTTGAAGGGTCTGGAGAACAAGTCCTGTGAGGAGAGGCTGAGGGAATTGAGATTGTTTAGGTTGGAGAAGAGGAGGCTGAGGGGAGACCTCATTGCTCTCTACAACTACCCGAAAAAAGGTTGTAGTGGGTGTGGCCTCTTCTCTCAAGTACATAACAACAGGGCTAGAGGAAATGGCCTGTAGTGGCACCAGGGGAGGTTTAGATTAGATATTAGGAAGAATTTCTCTCCTGGAAGAGTAGTCAGGCACTGGAATAGGCTGCCCAGGGAGGCTGGGGAGTCACCATCCCTGGTGGTATTCAAAAAATGTACAGATGAGGCAGTTCAGAACATGATCTATTGGAATGATGAGGTAGTTTTTCATCTGGTGTTTTTTTTTTGGAATTTTTTTTTTTTGGGTTGACAGTTGGATGCAGTGATCTTAGAGGTCTTTTCCAACCATGACAATTCTGTGATTCTGTGAGGTTTGGTAAGGCCTATTACAACATCATGGTTTTGATTCTCTGTTTTCTTGAACTTTGTGTAGACAGTTGCAGCAATTTTTCTATTTTCTGTACTGAATGTCCAGTCACATTGCACAAAGTGGCATTTGTTTCATCATTGCCTCCCATCACAAGAACTGAAGAATAGTGCAACCGGTACCTGTGTGTGGAACTTCTGTCCAAATCCTGTAAGAAAAACTGATTGAGTTCTGAGAAGAGTAAAAAGCAGCAACTGCTCTACTTTTCATTTAGTTTTCTGTCCTATGAGTTTTCTCTGTTTATCAAGTAACACTTGATAGTCTTCACTCACTCAGTACCCCTGTACTTGTGTTGAAAGCATCTTCTAGAGATTTTCCTGGACTATATTAGTGCTCGTATATGTTATATAAAACATACAATGCCTTAGAAGATTTTCCGCAGTCTTCACAATTTCACTTTTAAACTTGTGAATTGCAGTGTTTCTCAGTAGTTTCTTCTTAATGCTTTTTTGTTCTTTGAAGAAAACCACAAAGGAGGAACAGCTCTAGGAAACTGGAGAATAGCAAAATGTTTATCAGATAATGTTAAGTATCAGGCATTTTTTGTTGTATCAGAGGCCATTCAATATAGGATGACATGAATAATTACACATACAGTGCACTTTGTATCATAATAAAAATGAGCCTACCTTAAAACTGCATAGTCCTATTTCTACTTTTTTAAGGTTATTTTCAGCATGCCTATACTATCCTGTAGTGGGTAGTGTAGGCATGCCCTTCTGCCTTGCAAACTGATAACCTGCAAAACTGCAGTCATTTATTAGGAAAATGTGTGAAATTAGTACAAGGAGCAAATTTTATAAATACTGTGCAAGATTCTTGTCCTTCTCCATTCTTCATAAAGAATCAGAGTACCAAATGAGAAACAGTTTAATGATAGTTTTTCATGCAGCACATTGTAAGTATGGACTCATACAGTATAGAGAGATTTTTGTATTTCTTTTTTGGTTTTGTACCAATTGAGTGTTTGAGAAGGTTAATGTAGATTGCTGTTTCATTGCCACACCTGTAACACAACCACTGTTGTGTTTGATTAGTCAGCACATTTAACATGAGTTTTTTGACCACCACAGATATTATGTTCTGTATCAGTAAGTCAGTGATAGAAAATAGGTCATGAGGTTTGGTTCCTAGAACTTAGAACACGAGGTTAAATATGGTCAGTTGGTGTGTGGTACCTTGAAGATACATGAAATTGTGGCTTAGAGCCCAAAGTTGACATATGCAGGGGTAGTTCTGTAAATAGTACATGAATGAGATGGTTATTACTTGTACAGCAATGCAGCTTATAAGGGTTTGTTTTGTTGAAAAAGAAAGAAAAGAACAAACCCTAATTACTGAGAGCTCTGCTTTTTTCTTTTCTTGTTGCAAATAAAAATGTAACCACTGTTAATTTATACTTTTTTTTTTTTTGTGCTGACTTTGTGGAGGTAATTTTAATATCTGAAGTTCAGTCTGAGCTTGAAATGGTTTCTCACTGTCTTTTGTTAAGATTAAGCTATCATCTGAGTAAGATAGTTTCCTAGCAATCTTCTCCAAAACAGAGCAGTAGGTTCCAGGAATTGCTTAACTTGCAGATGCTTAGAAAAGTGCCCTTGAAAGAAAACTTGGTAAACTGCTTACGTGAGAAACTAATGCACATTTTGGCAGTACTCTGAGGTAATGATTATAATTTATTTTTATATTAGTAGAGTAACCCATGAACCATTTTTTCTTCTACTGAGGGAATCAATGTTTTGCTTTAGATCAGAGTTAATGGAACCAGGGCAGATGAATTAATATTCTCTTATATTAACATCTGGAGTGGTTTTGTTTTGTTTTGTTTTTCCTAGAAAATATTTATTTTTGACCTCTTCCATTACAAAATACTCTTAACAGAAAGGTAGAACTTTACTGCCTGTATTTGTTAGCTTGGGAAAAGGCCTTAACAATAAAAGGTAAGATCATATTGCAGCAAAGTAAATGTTCCCTTAAGAATAGTGAGCCTGTACTACAGACTGGGATTTAGTGGTGGTTGTTCATGCCAGAGAACAGAGCTGCTGCAGAGACATTTATGAAACACTAAATTCTTATACTACTGTTTATGTTACATAGCTTTAAGTAACTCCAAAGAAGCTAATATTTTGTGATCTGACAGGAAGTGAGATTACAAATTTGTACTAAGTGGCCTGCTTTGAAATAGTGTACTAAGCCTAAGGAGCCTTGCTCAAGGGAAACTTGGTACCTGTCAGGTACTCAATACAAACCTGATGTGTATCTTTAGGCCTTAGGAGTGGTTATAAACATAGCATATGTCATCACTGTATATATTTTATGCACTTGAAAGAATACTGTTTTGGTTTGGATTTGTGCTATTTAAGCAAAATAGCAACAGGTAGATAGGACTGAGAGTGATTTTTTTGTGTCCTGATTGCTGCGTAACTCATTCTCCAAGTTCTTAGCTGCTGACAAGTGTGGTTAGTTTCACCTCAGTGCTGATCAAATAATTAGTCCCTCTTCATTCTGATTTAAAAGCTTTGTTTGTTTAGCTGATATATTACTCAAATTCGTGTGCTTCTGTATAAAGCAGTAAGAATAAAGCACCATGCAAAATCAGGGGCAAGGGACCTCTATAGAGTGTAAAAAATATGAGTCATTCTCATGACTCCTCGTATTCCATTCTTTGGGACTTTTAAAAGTGTTTGTGGTGTCATTAAAGTAGAAACCAACACTATTTTGATGAGCAGTTTAGCTTAGCAACTCCCTTCACACAGCAGATTTCTTGATTCGGCAAGTGTGTATCTGAGATGAATGTTTAATTTGGTTATTGACTACACCTCTAAGCAGGTTCAAAACACAGACATGGACTTTCTCTCTCCCTTCATATTCTTCCCCATTCCTAGGAAGAGTGAAGAGGGGAGGAATTCAGAATATAGGGGTGATAGTTACAGATGTAAACATACAAGAAGGTACTGTTTGTCAAAGCCACGTGTTACGAAAATTAAAGAACATGCAGTTAACATTGCCACGGTTACTGTGGCAGTAACCTTTCATACTGAACTTCCTGACATTGAGTCTTCATGTTGCATTGCAGGTAGTATGCAAAACTATATACCTTTTTTTTCTTTGGCTAGTGTCATTTATCTGTAAAAATATGTGCATCTGTAAGCTGGTACCTGCATATGTATTAAGTACTGTCAAAGTGCAAGCATTTCAAAATTCCATGTCAGAGTGCTAAATCACGATAGTTAATTTTTCTTTAAATAAAACAATTTCTGCCTTGTTTCCTTTAAGTTCAAGTTTTGAAACTTTTGCTTGAAAGCTAGAAGCTGATTGTAATTCTTTCTTTGTTTTGTTGGTGAAATTTTCAGGTAGTTAGTGGTCCATGTGATGAGGCCTTAAAAAGAACACTAAATGTGAGGCTTTGAAGGTGCTTATTGTGTGTACATGTGCACTGCTGATTAAAAGCTTGTCCTGTTCCCTGTGTCTCTTGGCTTGATTTAGGGACATGTTTGGTATTATTTACATATGAGCCATACAGTGGGGTCATGCAGATGGTGTTGATGCAGTAGGAAGTTTAAGACAAACTGTGTCTCGGAGAACAGTGAGATGCACATGCCTAAAAGGTTTGGAAGATGTTCTCTTTCTCTGCTTGGCACAAAGGGAGAGAAGAGATTTAAGATATGATGATGAATTGATTATGCCTGTCTTGATTATGCCTGGCTTCTAAATATGCTGGAGCTTTCCTAGCAATACGATACAGTCTTATCCAAGTGAGACACTAAGTATGTCTGGGACCTAGTTTGTCTTCTGTTTGCTCTGTCTCAGTAATATACCTGTATTTGAACATCATTGCTTTCCATGTGGTCTACCTATTACCATATTATGAGGCATTCCAAAGAACAGACTTAGATTTGAATTTTGAAGCCCAGCCTTGGGCTCTCTAGAGATCTGTTTCTTGGGTGTCCTTCCTCCTGCAAGGAGGCTTTGCAGATATTACCACTGTATTGCCTAAACCAGCCAGGGGGGAAATAGCTAATGCTAGAAGGGGCTGGCTGTAAATCTTGCCCCTCAAGAGCAATAGAGTAAGGTATCTATTGCTGCTTAGGATCAACTTCCAAGAGCTTTTTTCCCAAGATCAAAATACAGAGGTCACGTCAGTATGGACACCCCATTTACATGGGGTCCTAATAATAAAGGGATGTTCAAATCCTTTCCTTTGACTCTAGTGATATGTATCCACCTCTCAGGTGAGGCCTCAGCTATCCGTTGATAGCATCATCTGAGTTAGGAATCTCAATCCTATTAATTAAATTCCACTTTGCTTCAGGGTTGTTTGGGGTTTTTTTTTTTTTTTTTTTTTTTTTGGTTTGTTTTGTTTTGGTTTGTTTTTGTTTTTGTTTTTTAATGCAAGGAATGAGCCTCAAATTACAGCTCTTTCAGCTAAGTTTCAGAGTAACTTTGGGGATGAAATTCTTCACCTTAGGAAGGACATAAACTAATATTTTACATCTGGGGTGAGAACTCTGCTTTTTGAAATGCTGAGCAAAAGGACAACAGTACCTTTATTTCCTTCCTGCCCTGCTCTTCGTTGTTTTTATGTTATGCAAGTTATCCCCCTCTGCATGTGACAGCAGCTGTGATCCAGCAGGTATAGAGGACAGTGCCAGGTTTGTGGATACTGCAGGAAATCCAGGTGTAGACCTGCCCTTTCTTGAGCTACCTCAAGGGAGTAATTCTTGTTGTGTAAATAGCATAAATGTCAGCACAGTAAAGATTTGCACTTGCACAAACACGTGTACGTACACAGGAAATCTACAGCCTTAGGTAGCGGCTAAGCTGTGTTTTTTTGGGATCATTCTGGCACCTCTTATGCTGTGCTAAGAAACTTAGGCCGGTGCAGGCCCCTCAGCACCTAGCTGTTTTCGGTCACATAACTATGGTCGCTTTGCATGTGGCTGTTGAGTTCTCTCCTCTGGCGGCAGCCATGGTTAGCCGTCCTAAAAGAGGTAAGGACGCGTGTCCCAAGAGCTGAGGCTCCCAGCCTTGCACTTATGCTCAAACCCGCCAGTGGACAGGCTAATAAAGTCCAGACTTCCAGGGCCCTACAGCAGCGATCCTGCCGGCCCGGAAAGCCCCTACAGCAGCGATCCCCTCGGCCCGGAAAGCCCCTACAGCAGCGATCCCCTCGGCCCGGAAAGCCCCCTCCCCCCACCCCCGCCCCTAAGTGAGAGATCAGGCCTGTCCCGTGGCTGCGGGGGGATCGCGCCAGGTAGTAGGGCCGAGGTGGGGGCAAGTGTCGCCGCCGCCGCAGGGTGAGCTCTGAGAGGCACGGGCCGACAGGGTTGCCCCCGTCCCGTTCCCCCCCTCCTCTAGTCAAGAGCCGTGCTACGCGCCTCTTCCCCGCCTCCGCCTTAATCGAGGAGCTGGAGTTTTCTCCCCGGCGGGAGGGACCGTAGGAAATAGAAACAAGTGTGTGAGGTGCCGCGGAGGGAGGATTATTGCTCCCGCTCTGCAACCGAGCCGCCCTGCTGCGGAGCCGCGGAAGCGAGGTAACTTTGGGCAGCCGTCAGAAGCCCCGAGAGTGGGAGCGCACTCGGCCAGTGCGGTGGCGCAGGGCTTTGTTCCTGCTGGGGTGGAGGAGGTTCGTCGGAGGTGGTGAGGGAGGCCCTTCTGCGAGTGCCTCCGCAGCAGGGGTTGAAGAGAGGCGGCGGTTTTCGGGGGCCAACCGGCACTGGGGGGAGGGGAGGGGGGTGCACTGTCGGCCCTAGGTGGTGTCGCCTTTGGGTGGGGAGGGGCGTTGTTCCCGGCGGCGGGCCGAAGTGCCCCTCGGGGCCGGCCTGCCTGCCTGCCTGCGTGCCCCTGGCGGGGCGAGGTGGGCTGGGGCAGGCGAGCGGGATTGGGAACGCTGTCAACTGGAAGAGCATTTAGGGGGTTGTGTTATGGAGACGGCAAAAGTGATGGAGTGCCACTGTTGGGAGGGCCGGATGGTAGCGGCAATCTAGGGGCCGTGCCGTCTGCAGGCAAGGTCCGGCCGAGGGGCTAGGAAGGCGCTCTCTGTAGCCAGGCTGGGTCTCTCCATGCAGGGCACTTTAGCAGTACGGCACGTGTTTCTCTCCTGGAAAGTTACTTAAAGCTGTGGATTCATCAGGCAGGGGAAACTCCTGGTGCTGGACTGAGGTGCCTATGTTTGATGTCTGTGATAAACGGTGTTGTCTTTGGTACCCACCCAATTCTTTCCTGATGTCCAGCTTCGAACTGTTGGCAGTGATTTGCCATCACTGGTTAAAACTGCCATCTGTCTTCTAGAAATGACAAAATCTCTAGGTGCTTGCTAGTGCTTTTCTTAGATAAATGATCCTTAAGGAATATCGAGGTTCAGGATCTTTGTGTGCCTTCTGACAGCTGTCCAGGTTTTAAATAGCTTTTGGCGTTGGCACTAACTAGGAGTGCAGGCTGGACACTCGTGCTCCAGAGCTGTGATCCTCCAAATCGCAGTGGTCTTCTAAGTGGTGAGGCATTGTGCTTCAACCAAGTGTTGCATTTCCAAACAGAGGATTAGGTATTAATTACAGCATTTTTTGTAACTAGAAATGTTTGTTTGTTTGTTTTAATGTTGATTATATATTAAACAGTATATATTTTGTGAGTGTGTGTGTGTTGAGGAGTGCCTGGTGGCAGTCATTATATATGTAATAACAGTGTTTACATTTTATTAGGTATGAAAGGAAATGGAATGGCGGTGAGAGTCCCAAGGGCTGTAGCTGTATGAATGAGACTTTGGGTCTATTTTATGTCATGTTTGATACAAAACTGCGGGATACTGCTCTACACCATGACTGATTACAGATGTCTTAAACTCTGTTTTTTAAAAGAAACAACTACATTTAAGTTAGTCAGGTTTATTTTATAGAAGGCCAAGTAGAACTTTTGCTGAAACTAATCGAGATAACTTGATGACTTTGAAGCTGTGAAATAGAACCTCTGAAGTAGTGGAATTTTTCATCCTATATAGCTAAGGTTGTTGGCTTTAAAAAAAAAAATTATTATAATTAAATGGATTACTTCTAATAATTAATGTTTACTGGCAGGCTTAATTAGTCTTTAATTTATTGGAAGTACAGGTGCTCATGAATCAGTGCTGCAGTGCCAAGAGTTTTCCGTAAGTTACATTAAAACAATCCATTTAATTTCAGCATAGATGTGTGCACTACAGAGAACAATTATTTAGAGAAGGCAGTGGTCACAAGTGTGTTCCTAATCAGTGTTCCTTGCAATCTCTGACTTAGTCCAAAGTTCATTTCTGCATTTAACACTTTGTTTTACTGAACAACTGTGACATTTGGGATGTTGTTACCATCGGCATTACCTTCCTTGACCTGCTCTTGATTCCTGGTCATGCAAAAAGTTGTTATATCTGGAACACAGGAAGAGATTGCTGTGGTGAGTTCTTTCTCTGGCTGTACTGCTTGCGGAGTGCCACATGAGTCCATTCCTCAGGATTATTTCTCCTTTTGAGCATCAGCTCTATGGCTGGCAGAGATGTGGTATCACTAAGATAATGATATAATAGTGCAGAAGATTGGAAGAATACAGCTGTTTCTCTTGTGTCTGACAAAGCTGGTGGTGAGTTTCTTCTCTTTTGTGCCTGACTTACCTTCTCTGGAAATGACCAAAATGACAAGAGAATGAGGTGGTATTTTGGAGAGATGAGTGAGGTTTGAGTAAAACGTTACTAGTATAATTACTTGTGTGTCTTCTAAACATACTTTTTAACAAAAACAAAATTGGAGGTGGTAACCAAAATACCAAGTAATGCTGACATTGCAGAACAGGTGTAGTAAAGTAAAACCAAATGTTGTCAAACATTTGCATTACAAGGAAATTAATCTAGAAGTCACTAAACATGCCATGAGAAGTGCAGTGATTGGCTAGGCATTTAATTTTAGGGCTTGGAGTTCCATTTTGTTCTTAGTGAGAATTTCTAGTGGTGTTCTTCTGACTGGCAGTTGAATAATCAAATTAACTCATTCACATGCTGGAAGAATCTCCTGATCCTTACTGTGTACCTATTGAGAATGTACAATTCCTACCACAGAATGCGGAATGTGCATTATCCTTCAGCTTCACAAGACTCGTCAGAAATTTGCACTTCAATTTTTTTGGGTGGGGAAGTACTGAAACATTTTGCATGTTACTATTTGTCATTGTGTTCTTGTGATCTGAAAAATGCTATGTATTGCTGTATGTACAGCTTTGCCACAGTTCTGCCTTTTAAGTTCAACCTAAAATATTTTATGGGTTCCTAATTCTGACACTGAGTCTGTAAAGTTGAGAAGATCACATTGGAATTGTTTATCCAGATGTTATATAAGGTACTCATTTACCTCATATTGACGATTTTAAAATTAAACCTAATTGAGTGAAATACCACTGTGGAAAAATTGCTGTTGTTTGCATTCAGAAATGTCAGACTTTTTTAGCACTACAGTGGATTGATAGGCTAAGACTGACCAGCACAAGGAGGTGAAGTCTAGAAAAGAAGAATCTTTGCAGGTCAAGTTAACCTCAGTTCCTATGCCTTCCATACAGAGGGCTCAAACACAGGACTGAAAGTAACCAGAAGTTATCAAATCCTAGTGAGAGCCTTTATGTATCGACTACACACCTGAGCTGTCATTGGAGAACCTTCTCTTGGAAAATCCCTCTTGATTTCCAGTTGTGAAGGTGATGTTTATGAGAGTAGAGGTGAGTGACACAGGGGAGTGAGTTAGTGGTTCAAGCTTCTTTTGTTATCGCTGGTTTGGGGTATTTTGTGTGGGTTTTTTGTTTGTTTTGGTTTTGATTTTTGTTTGTTAATTTATTTCTCCTGGCCTTATTACTTTTGTAGCTGGAAGGTGAGAAGCAAGTCAAGTGACTGGACAGCCTGTCTGAAATTTGGTTCAGTCCCTGCTTGTTTCTTACAAGAGATTTGCATGTAAGTATTTGCAGGTGTTCAGCAGCAAATTGTTTTAGTGAGTGGTAGAGGATAAAGTGTGGGGAAGCAGGCATCCTGGAAATGTCAAAGCTGTTAAAGTTTTGGAAGGCTAGTCTCTCCAATGTGAGGCCTGCTATTTGATGATGAATGAAAACTGAGGTTTAGAAAAAACAGTCTGGAAGATGTTATTTTGCACCTGGGGATAGAGCAGTCTGCTACCCTGCTCCTTGCAACACTCCTTGGCACGCTGACAGGATAGTACTTCATTGTATTCATTTTGGCTTTTAAAATTAATTCTTTAGTGCAGTGTTTAGAATGTCAGAATAAACATAGCAAACTGTCTGATAAATGAGGAAGTGGGGAGGTTTTCTTACATTCAAACTATCTTCACGGCAGTGTGGGAGAGTCTGCAGTGATAATAGTAATGTGCTTTGTGCCCCCTCTCCCCTTTTTTCCCACTTGAAAAAAATCTTCTGTATTGATATATTTCACCATGTAACTGGGCTTTTAGAGTTGCTATGTTGGGTTTTTTTGTGGTTTTTTTTTTTTTTTAGTTTAAGAATATAACTGTGAGACTTGTTAAGTTCAGGAAGGTGGTATAGTTGTTCAAGGCAGAATTTCCATAGCCTGAAGGGTCTGTTGTAGTGATCTGCTAGTGATAGGAAATTAACATTGCCTTGTTTCACAGGGACTAAGTGGGACTAAGTGTTCACCTTTCTCCCCCCTCCCATATGCTACTGTCTAGTTACTCTGCAGGTACAGACCTATGTGATAATACAATTAAGATAATGAATTGACAGATTGAGTTGCAGTAATCTTATGGACAGGTGTGTTCATGCAGCCTACTACCAATGCACCTCTACTGGAAAAGATATGAGGAAATTAAGCAGCCTTGGAGACAGAGAAAGGGAAAATGCTGTTACAGTTTTGCAGTTCCTTAAGCTACAGAGACAGTCTCTTAGCTTTGGAGAGGGCAGGAGGAGGATGTTAATCCATTTAGGAATGTATTTATTTGGATTTGGGGAAATGAGAAAGATAATGGTGGTGTTTGGAGAGCAGTCTGTTAGATTTATGTATTCAGGAGACACTTCTAGAGCTTAGCGCTTTTATTTGCATTTATTATTTTTCTTTTCTGCAGAAACATTTTTTTTTAGCAGTGTTCTTTGCACCAATTAGGACACTTTTGTGTTTTAACCACCTGTGTTCATCCCATTTAATACAATTTTCTGCCCTCAGGTTTCTCTGTATCTCTGTTTTGGTGATTCATCTGGTAGCTGCAGTTGAAAGTGGCCCAGAGGACACTTCCATCTGGTTTGCCACCTTTTCTCTGGAAGGAATGAAAAGGGCTGAGGCAGCTGTGTGCTATGTTCTGTACCTCCTTCCAGCCTGCTGCTCAATGTCAGGTTACTGCTGTTGCTTCTCGTCCTTGCAGAAGTTTCTGCCTCCTCCTCCTTCTGTGCTCCTGCAGCTGCAATGTTAGTTGCATAGTCTTCTGTATTGGCTATCGTAAGTATTCCTCCTGTTCCAGGACAGCAGCTGGGTTTGTAGTGGCCAGTGGAGATGACTTGTTGCTTGCTAATAGGCAGAAAAATTGGTAGTTGGAATTGTGGACATAACTGAGGGCATCCCACTGGGAAGGAGGGAGGGGGGAGAAGTTGGTTTTCGGATTTGAGACAAG
Source organism: Megaceryle torquata (assembly GCA_024611175.1). Lineage (NCBI taxonomy): Eukaryota > Metazoa > Chordata > Aves > Coraciiformes > Cerylidae > Megaceryle > Megaceryle torquata. The sequence goes on from JANIJG010007082.1 coordinate 24,342, forward strand.
TACGTAACAAGTAAGAACAGTATTTCTGGGGAAAACGAGGACTGAAAAGCTGATTCATAGTCTGGTTTAAGAGAATGGTACCAAAATAGGGATGATGTGGTTAAAGAAATGTGTTGCCAGAAGAGGCTGACCATTGTAGCAAATAATCCAGTGTTCACAGAGCCAGGAAGAGACAGATACCATAGCACTGTGCTCATCTACAGTGTAGAAGCAATGGAGAGAAGGAGCTTGAACCTGAGACTTCCTCATTCCAGGAGACTGTACTGGCTTAGAGGTCCTATGATCTTCCCTCTTTGTATGCTGTGTGTGCAGACTCTATCCTTCCTGCTTTGGTGCTTTAGTATTAAATGGAATTGTACCAGGAGAAACCGAGAGGTGCTCTGGCCAGGCATAGCTCAAGCATTCATGCCTGTTTGATACCAACCACAAGCTAATGGATTACTTGACTGGCAGTTTCTTCTGCTGGTGAGGGGCTTTGTAAAACCTAGCTCTAAATGTGTTTGTCTCTGTACCGTGTCGTGGGCATCCTTGTTTTCTGCCCTTCTTGGGGCTATTGAAGAGGGAGACATATCTGTGTTCCACAGCCTTATATGAGTTTTCTCCAAATTGTAAAGGAATTAGTAATGGAAACACAACTTGTGTGCATCTAAGCTTCTATTTTGTCTAGCTTTAATGACTAACAGATGATAGTGGCTTGTTACAGGATGCTTTCCTAGCAGTCAGTGTCCTGAAAATAGTAATAACTATGACAGCAGTGAATATCTTTGTGGGTACTGTGTGCTTGTGAGGCTGGGAACATGTGACTTCCTGAACATATGTGTTAGGTTTTGTTTACCTGGTGTATCTGAACCTTTCTATAATGTTTCCAATCCAAATGTACTTTTTAATGAATTGTTGACATTGTACACTTGCCAAATTATGGGTAATTTCCCTTTATAAAAATTAATATATATATGAAGAAACTTAACCTACCTTGATTTCAGTAACAGACTGTTTCCTTTGGCTTTCATGAGGGAGTTGTTACTTGTTGGTTGTGTTTTTTTTTTTTTTTTGGGGGGTGTGGGGTGTGTGTTTGTTTTTTGGGTTTTTTTTTGTTCATAAACACACAGACTGTTGCTATGGTCAAGAAGTGAGAGCTTGGAACCTGACTAGGTCTATGTTTAAATTAATTGTTGTTGATTTTAATATGTAATCAATTTTATTTGTGTTTGAAAAACCTCTGAAAACACTTCCTTATGAACCCAAGGTATCTCACTAATGAAAAACAAGCCTTTCCTGAGTTGTGTTATCTTTTTTGCCTTCACTTATTCTTGCATCTGTCAGTAACTCTCAGCCTTCAGAATTATTTTTCAGTTGAGACACATTTTATTTAGAAGATGAAATGCCAAGTGCAATTTGACCTATCACTGTAGCTTCTGGGAAGCCTGGCACTTCAGGTGACAATTTCAATAGGTTTTGGTATTTAAAATGCAACTCTAGAGAAGGATATATGTGTTTAATAATAGACTGGATTTTTAGTAGTAAATTTTTAGGTTAGTAGAATTCAGTCAAAACACTGAGATTGTTATTAGTCTGTTTCTTAAAATTTCTCTCTGCTTTCTTCTGTCTAGTTGAAGTACTGGATTTTTTGATCTGTAAGGTTATAGAAATCCTAAAATATGCTAATCTATTTTAGCTGCTCTTGGTCTTTGATTATGGTTTGTTGAAAGCAAAATTGTATTTTTCGTATATCAGATTACACCTGTTTTAGAAGTGTATCTTCAATCCATAAGTAAAATATGACAAGGAAATATTGGCAAGTTTCATACACTTTCTTGTTAAGTTATGACTCTGGGAAGAAGTGACTGAGAGTAATTTTGTAGACGTTTTCAAAAAAGAGTTCCATGTTTTGTTGTTTTTGTAACCTTGCAGGTGCTCCCTTTGAGCAGGTACTCGGCAGTGGTCTTGCTGCAGCTTGAATGCAGCTGCTCTGCATTATTTGGAGACCTTTTCATGTTCTGTGGTATTTTTATGGATGCCAGTATTCCTTTCCTTGTTATTTCTTTCTGTCTTAACCCATGTAAGTAACCCATGGTTACTTAAAATATTTTTGAGCTATCTTGCACTTCCTTCGTCTGTCTGTCTGATGTACAAAAGCATACGTAAGTCTGTAGGCTTGAATCTTATGTTAAGAGTTGTCTATGTTAAATTACGTGTTTCAGGATGCTTAATGATGGGTTTGGGGAAGAAATATGTTTAATTCTGGTTGGAAACTCTTTCTTCCATAGAGTTCTTGCCTTTTGTGCTTCATGATTTATGATTTTTTTCCTTTATGATTTTTATTTTCTTCTCTTGGTAAGCAGTGGACTCTTCTCCATGTAGTGGCTTTCTTGAAGCACAGTGGTTTTATCAAATTGATGAAGTGCATCACTGGATTTGTAGATTTCACTAAAGAAACTCGTCTCCTGCTCTACTGGGGGGGTGGACTAGATAATCTTTTGAGGTCCCTTCCAACCCCAAATGTTCTGTGATGATGATTCCGTGAAACTAATCTCTAGAGAAATTACGCCAGAACTCAGCTGGAACTCCATTCTCCAGGAAGCACAGGAGTAGCATGCCAAAATCTTTTGGCTTTTGCTGTATTCTTTTGTCAAATACCTTGCTGTGCAAAGGTACTTTGACGAAAACAGTAGTTTTTTGAAATGCAGTTTTGACTTTTTATTTCTGGGTAACTGAAACACTTTGCTTCCTGTGTGTATGCATGCTGTTACTCTCAGTTTTATTTTGAAATATATCTACTCATTCTGTCATGAAGAGATAATAGCTTTTTTTTTTTTTTTTTTTGCACATTGAGGGCATAAAGTGTATCAACAAGATGACCTTTCATGAAAGGTAGAAACTAGGTCATGAGGCACCCTAGCCTTGATTATGGCCTGCAGGAGTGGGCTACTCCCCAAGGAAGAAATTTTGAGAGCTACTTGGGAAAGAGTGACTGTGTTCAGCTGTGACATCTGAAATCTGCAAGTACAGAACAGTACTTCTGGGGAAAACCAGGTTCATAGTTTAGTTTAAGATAATAGTACCAAATAGGAAGTGATTGCGTGGTTTAAAAAAAAATGTGTTGCCAGAAGAAACTGGTAAATAATCAGAAGCATCTTTGAGAATTGTTTTTTTAATGGTTTGTGCTCATTTGAGAAGGGGAAGTACTTTGCCATCCCTAGTTTAATGACTTAACACTTTATATAAACACACAATTCAGCTGGTTAGTGCCTAGTCCATGTGTTTTTAAATGAAATTGTATTCCCTGCAGGTGTGTGTTTTTTATGAAAACATTCTGCTTAATAACCCAGTTAGATTGTGCTGGTACGAAATGTGAGTAATAGCTTTTCTTCCTTTTTAAAAAAAGGTTTTTTTGGTGGTGTTTTGTATTTAAAGAATATGGTGAGTAATGCTTGGAGCACAGGATTGAAATTCAAGCAGAATTGACTTTACTGTTACACATTCTCCATGTCACTGACTCATGCTGATATTGCCATCAGTAAAATAGCTTGAAATGTAAAATGGTACACAGTGAGATAGTTTGATGCTTTGCCTCATTGGTATGCATCTTCTGTCTTTTTGGAGGTGATAATCGTTCCTACCTCTTGCAAAGCAACTTCACATTCTCATTTGTCATCTGCATGGTGATGCCTGTTGTTGCTTAACTAGGTGGAATTGTGCATCCTGAGCTTAGCAACATCCACATCCCTGCTCTGCTGTGGGAGAAGAGGAAGGGTTCTGCCTGCTGAGTTTCAGGTTAGGGGTTGACTTGCTGGAAAGTAGCTCCATGAAGAAGGACCTTGGAGTCCTGATATACGACAAATTATCCATGAAACAGCAATGTGCCCTTGTGGCTAAGAAGGTTTTCTTCCCCCTCTACACAGCTCTAGTGGGATGACATCTGGAGTATTGTGTCCAGTTCTGGTCTCCCCAGTTCAAGAGGGACAGGAAAATACGAGAGAGAGTCCAATGGAGAGCTACAAGGATGATTAAGGGGCTGGAACATCTTTCTTATGAGGAAATGCTGAGAGACATGGGGCTGTTTAGTCTAGGGATGACTGAGGGGTGAATCTTATTAAGGTTTACAAATATCTGAAGGGTGGGTGTCAAGTAGAAGGGGCCAGTCTCTTTACAGTTGTGCTGTGTGATATGATGAGGGGTACTGGTTGCAAACTGGAACAAAGGAAGTTCCACCTCAACATGAGGAAAAACTTTTTTACTATGAAGGTGATGGATCACTGGAGCAGGCTGCCCAGAGAGGTTGTGGAGTCTCCTCCACTAGAGACTTTCAGAACCTGCCTGGATGTGTTCCTGTGTGGCCTGCTGTAGGTGTTCCTGCTCTGGCAGGGGGATTGGACTTGATCTCCAGAGGTCCATTCCAACCCCTATCATTCTTCACTGTTTCAGTGGCTGGCTGGCTGTTTCAGTTATTCTAGCATGCTCCTTGGGGAGGCTGGGCAGAAAGCCCTTGTGGTTCCTTTTAAGCTTGGAATTTAGAAGAAGCAAAGACCTGGAGGGCCTTGTCAGTCTTGAGAATCAGACCCTTGTCAGTGAGAAAATCTAGTGGGTTGGTTTGGTGGGTTGTGTGGTGTGTGGTTGGTTGGTTGGGTTTTTGTGTGTGTGTGTGTGTTTTGTTTGTTTTGTTGTTGTTATTTTCTTGATGGCACTTCTGAGCTTTGAGTCGCCTTTCTCTGCTTTCAACTTCCATTCTGATTACCATGAATACCATTCCTTTCCTGGGCATCTTGGAACAATTTCTTCCTTCCTCAAGTTCACTTCTTTTACAGTTTGCTTGTAGAGGGAACAGTGCTTCTGTTAACATTTTGGGGTTGCTCAGTTTACTTGCTTTGGCTTACCTATGTGGGTGTTGTTATTTTCAGTTGTTCCCTAGGGAATAAGTGCTCTGAAGACCTGTACTGCTGAGAAGGGAAAAAGTTTCAAAATAGAAGCGTTGAAGGAGGCAGAATTTTTCACTTGGTTGTACTTGAAGTGGTGAGGGACATAAAGCATGCATGCAGAACGAATTAAGGTTTTCCTATATTAACTATTGACAGCTCTCAAGAGAATGGTGAGCTTACTTCTTTTATTTCTTGATGATATCAGCTTGATCATCAATTTTGTTTCCTATAAGCATGAAATTTGCTATGCATGCTAATAGATTTTGGAGTTTCAGTTCAAGTAACTCTGACTTTCTTTATTCAGAACTGAAGTTCTTCATTCTCATAGTGTTTTGCTCACATGAAACCTGAGTGCAACTTCAGTGTGATATGGGTGATATAATAAGTATTTCAGGTTTAGCTAATCCATTAGTCAAGGAAGAAATTTAATGATTGGGTAAAGTATGAATTCACCTGACTGAGGTTACAAGAATGCAAAATGAGGATTTCACACATTTAGGAATGTTCCTAGGTATCACGATTATTACTGAGCAAGATTCAGCAAGAGAAAAGGTATTCAAGAGAGACAGTTAATTGGAAAGCAGAGGAAAAATGAAAATACTGTTGCTTAAAAGCTGTTTGAAAAGGTCTAGAGAAGAAAGGAAAGAACATTTCTGGGGTGGTATTTTGAACCTGCATAGATCTTCCTGGAAAATAGAGCAGTTGAGATCACAGAGTCTATGTATGCTGTATGCCTTTGTGTTGATGGAGGTTAAGAAGTGCAGAGCTGAGTGTCCTGGTTTGAGTGAGAACAGAATACTGAGTTATGTGTTGTTTAACCCACATTGTTTTGTACTTCAGGAGTCAAAAGTGTGTTTTTTGATTATGCTTTGCCTTTTAGTTATTTGTATCTTGCTAGAAATCAAGATTTTATTTTTAGGGTGATGTATTTGTAATGAATAAGTTAGGGGGGCCGTGATGACAGATGAACTTTACACATAGACTTCAGCAACATACTCTGAAGAATACTACATTATCTGGCTATGAGGTCTATAGTAGGTGGTGAATTACTTCAAGATTTCTTTTGTATTCTCTTCATTATTTGTATCTGAATTTTTATTTTTATTTTTTCAAGGTATGCTCTAGTCTATTAGTTACCCATGTTGTAGCAACAAGATTAATGATTAATGATGAATAGTTGTATACAAATTTGTTTCCTAAACAAATTATTGAAACTTTCTAAAGGGAAAGGTGAAATATACTAGCTCACTGAAGCCATACATTTTCTTCTATTAATTCTAGTGTTTGTATATATGGCAGTGCTTATAAAAATGTTACACAATTTTAGATACCAGTTCTCTGAGTACCTCCGTCTTAATTCCTAGCTTTATTTTGTAAGTGTAGTGAAACTGGATTACTGCTTATATTTCAAGTATGTTAATGTACAAATATATTAACCTTCCTTCCCATCTGTTACATTGTATACTATTGTGGTATCTGGACAGTTATGCTTCTCCAAGTTACTTAGCTACATGGCTTCCCAATCTCAAAACACCTGATATCTCCATGTTAGAGGTGGTATACAGCTGCATGGGAAAAAAAATAAGTCATTTGTTTCTCCAGAGGTCTGTGGTGAGGCAGGGAGTTTTTGACATTTCCAAGATCCAAATGGTGGGGTGGTAGCAGAAATGGTTTGTGTCTTGGCTCCCTTTTATCCAATTTTGTGTATAGCCTCTCTGCAAAAAAGGGCAGTGGAAAACTTGTGAGTGGTAATGAAATGAGACAACTTCAAAGCCCAAGGATGTATTTAGCAGGTGGAATTTGAAAGGAAAGCCAATGCATCGCTTCCTTCCCATTAACACTGCCTTGCACAACTAGTGTTTCACAGTGGGAGCAATTGATATTGCTTGTCAGTGAGCCACATCATTCTGTCTGTGGCAGTTTCCCCAATTATATGCTCTTTGGTAGAGTGGAATTGGTGGGCATAATGTGGGTGGTAGCAGGATAGATTTGTTTGTGAACTCCCAGTAGGACTGCCTCCTTAATCTGGCCAGGGTACTGATGTGGTGAGAATTTGCTCTTGTATTTGCTCTGCTAGTGTTTACCAACCCCATAATCCTCTAGGCTTTCTTTTCTTACTTGCAAAAAATCAGAAGTCTGATGCTTTTGTAGGAATGAAACTGGATTGTTTATGCTAATGCTGCAGTTCTTTAGGCTATTTTTGGGACTAATGTAGCTCCCCCCCTGCCCCCCCAATTCAGCAGAACAGGACTCTCTTTTCAGGCCCCCTCTGTAGAAGACTTTGACAACTGATAGAGGCCCTTTTAACATTAACTAGGATATTAAAATACAGTTGAGTAGTGGCAGCTCAAATGTGAATAGTATCCTGGAAATGCTAGAAGAACTACCTGTGATAATGCATATCTTGGGTTTTCCTAATATCTTTAGCTTCTCACATTCACTTTTTCCTGTTTATAAAACGGATTTGCTTCAAAGAATCTGTATTACAGATAATAAATATTACTTTTGCTGCTTAGGATTTGGAAAGGACAGACACGCATGATGCATGTGCCATTTCCAACTTCAGTGAATCTTTTTGATGAAGCATAGTATCATGTTTGATAGACAGTTGAGGTAAAATTGTCTCTTGGCTATCTGCATGTGCATGTCTGGGGATGGAGGGGGAAGGGGAAAGAACATAGCTTTTCAAAGAGAAAAGGAGGGTGTGGGTATTCTGGGGAGTATCATTAATCTAAAAGAGCTAGATGCATTCTTTGAGCTTGACTTTTTGCTCTGGGAGGAATGGGGATGTAGTGTGTGTGTGGGGGGGGGAGGTAGTGAACATTCCTGGAGGGGATTAATTTTGAGGTGACTCAGACAGGCACTTTGATTCTTTCCATCTGCAGGCTGGCTTGTTTTGGCTTGTTAATATATGGATAGCAAATTCCCACCTTCCTTTTATGTTTAGAAAGTTGCTTATAGCCCACACATGGCTCTGTAATTGGGGAGAGATTGTTCATTCTTGCCTGCAGGAAGACATTTTTCTCTTGCTGAGCTGGAGTTCCAGACTAGATAGAGGGAATGCAAGAAAAAAAAACAGATGGAAAGCAGGCCAAACCAACTCCTATTTAAGCTATGATTCTTGAAGAAATGGCCACTAATACATATGTGTTTGAATCCAAGACACCATGTGTTCTGCAGGATGAGGGAAGTATGATTGCTTAGTAGCTCTGTCAGCCTCCCGTGTGCTTCAGTGTATAATGGTGTGGTTGCCTGTAAGACATGGATACTGTGTAGAAACCTCATTGAGTTTAGGAGAGTTTTCTTCATCGATAATCCACAATAGTTAAACGTTCTCACAAACATCATCAGGTTTCCTTGTTTATTTCAACTTCAGACATCTTAAATAGGAGTAGGAATGATTTTATATACATATATATTTAAGTGACCTGAAAGTAAGCAAGGGCTTGGTGATATCAAATATTATGCCTTGCTTCTCAGTCAAACTTCTTAAAGGTTGTTGTTGCACTCGTATTGCCCTTCATCATCTCAAGCTACTCTTTCAAGTGAAGATTTCTCCAAAGCTATCAGTATTTTTTTCTGAATTCTGACTGGGTGCTTATCTTGCAGGTAAGATAACACTGGTCAGGTTACAGTGAGATTTGATCTCCTACCTCTTTCTCTACCCTAGATGATGCTTTGGAAAGGTGTGTGTGCATGTGTTGTTCGGGACTTTTTGCCTCTGTGAGGGTATATCACACCACAAATGCAGATTTTACTTCTTGTCCAGGATAGAAAATAGCAGCATGTAACAGCCAGAGTCCTGGGCTAAGCTTATGGTACTTATTTAGTGAAATTTTCCCATGTTGCTTATACATCTGCATTTAAAGATTTTAGGGCCTTGCTTTGGCTTTGAGGTGTTGCAGTTCTGTCTTTGTTTTAAAGCATTACAGAATTTTGTTCATAAATATGATTGACCAAGGGATTTGGCCACGCTCCAGGATGAATAAATGCGGTCTGTCCTCAGTTTTGATTAGATGCAACAGTATTCCCGTATCTGTCTGCTTTTGTTAGATGGTGGCTCACTCTGGCCATTTTGGGGTGCTAATTAAAAGGGTACAAGGACTCTTCTCATCCACCTCACAGGGACCTTTCTTAAAGAAACTCTGGGGATGATTTAATCCCCCTACACTCAAGATGATTTTTATTTACCGCTGATGGCTGTGCTTCTGCTAGTTGGAATTTCTATGTTTGAATTTAAATTTGAGTAAACCAACCAAAACATGGATTTTAATTTTTTTTTTTTTCTGTATTGAGGAGGTATTGCATTTGACTTTCTAGATGTTACAGTAGTGTTCATAAAAAGAAGAAGAAAAAAAAAAGACAAATCCTACCATTTTACAGGAGCAAATTACCACAATTAAGTGGTTCCTAATAATTAATTATTCTACTAACAAATGTCTCTTGAACAAAATAAGCTGATGACTTAAAGCAAGCTGACTGGAAGAAAATTAACTGTGTAATAGCTGCAAAAATTAGTTTTTTTGGTAGATATTTAGACTTATTATATGAGGATCTTTGGAGGTCCTTAGAGAATGATTGCATGTTGTAATCTTTGGAAATACTTGCTTCTACATTTAGATAGATCAGTCAGCAGTGAAGAGTAAGTGATAGCATAGGTCATGATGTAAGCAAGTACTGCTGTAGGTTATGAGCTGCACAAGTTCATGTTGGTTGTAAGGCTTGGAAATTACGGCTGCTATAAATAATGGCATGAGTTGGATAACTGTTAAGTGTAAGCCTAAATTCCAAGTAGTCTGATTCTTCTAGAACTTTTCACTTAGATGACCTTGAAGGATCACCTTTTCTCCCTGGCACTGGGGTCACTGGAACACTGAATTGCATTAATCAAATCTTAGTCACAGTTCAGGATGTTTGGGCAATACCTTGCATAAACCAAGAATTTTATAAGCACTTCTCCCCTTTTCACTGGGGATACTCCTGTGACTGCGATCAGTCACAGAGAGATGTTTAATTGCATCCATCCTCCAAAGAGGCAAAATAATAGATCTTAAATTTTCTGCAAAATGTCAGCATGACAAGACAATTTAATCTGAAGGCATCTGTCTGTACACGTAGCATATGCGAGCAGTTAGAACAAAAATGGCATCTGTATGTTGTACAGCTATTATATAATTAATACCTTGTGTATATGGGCATGTTTTACGTGGAAAAGATTCATTTGTCATGCTTGAGTGATTAGAGTACAGTAGTTCAGGTTACTAAATGCCAGGATTTCATTTGGCTTAACTTTAAAGGGTTTTATCATTTGTTCTAAGAAGAAAATTCTAAGCTCCACCCTTTATTAGCTTGCAAAATGATATTTCTTTGTCTAAAAAGATCTGCATTGGTCTTATTAATAATGTCTTATTACCTGTTCTGTCAGCAGTAAATTTTGATTCTGATTTCCACAGTTCAGGCTGATATGCATAAATGCAACGTGCTGCTGGTTGTGTGTGGACAGATTGGAGTCTTATGGGCATATGGTAGACCGTGGCCTGTTAGATTGGTCAAGGTGGTGAAAGAACTGAAAAATTTCAAGAAGGTGAAAAGAAAAAAATGAATTACAGCTAGGGGAAGTGGTGACTACAGCCAGGATTGTAATAACTTAACCTGAACTGAAAACTGGTTTGAATAGTTGTTTGGCATTTTTCTTTCCTCAATGCCTAGAGCTAGACTAGAACTTCATTTCCAGTGGGGTCTGAAACAGTAATGAAATGAAATGTTGCACTGATCCTCTGATAATAGTGGGAAGTTTTTTCAGATGCTTTGGGAAACATTTTTTACTCATTTAACTGTTGTTTCATATACAGAGGAGAAATGGATATACTCAGAGCATACTCGTGTGGACATGTAGGGGTTAAATACTATTTAAAAATTATTTTAATGGGAGGAAAAAGACTTCTAATTGTAGTGAAGTATTTTTGGAATTTGCCGTGTCAGTTGGTAATATTTCACTCATTAAAGCAACCCTTTGTTTAAACCAGGCTGACAAGAGTTTGTCTGGAGAGTTGACTGGCAGACAAAGTGAGGTATGTTCATTCCTCAGCAATTCAACTGATTTTATATGCTGATGTTTCTCAAGTAATGCTTTTAACTTGGAAGAAGGTAATTGCATCTGTGAATTCCTTGTGATTTCTCTGCTGCTGAGCATTGCAGCCTATAAACAATTTTATTGCCTTAAAGCTTTGTGTGGTGTAATTAAAATTAACAAATAAAACAAGATATAGGCACTAGGCTTTTTATGTCTGGAGGCATCAGGTTTGTTTGAATGGCAAAATTAAGGGGTTATAAGTTTTTGCTGAAAGAATGTTAGCAAGACACAGTTCTCGTTTACTTTGTCTTGTGTATGCTCTTACTCAGGAGAACAGTGTATGTTCTGACATTGGCTTGTTCAATAAGGTTTTATGTGTTTGTTGGAAAAGTGGGTTCTTGTTTGGAAATTGTACATTTAGTGTAAAGGAGAGGTAAAGGACTACACTGATGTGTAGTGTTAGGTTGAACAACAAAACCAGATTGAAAATTGTGTAAGTTTTCGTACCCTGAACTGCATTATATGAAGGAAGTCATATAATACTAAAAAGCCAACATACAAGTCTTGAATAACTGACTGTACGCTTGCATGTTGTTTTTGTCCAATGCTGTCGTATTGATGATTGCTCTTAGCTGCTGCTTGTGAAGAAGCCTACTTTGGCAGATCATACATCTTGAAAGAGTAAAACTCCTGACTGTATTGTCATTTTCAGTGAAATCTGAATGGTGAATACCTGCTGACTAATACTTCTGGCTAGACTGAGAGTTGGTAGCTTTCATTTGAAAGATTACTACTTCTTTCATTAACAGACATTCAAAGATATATCTCAAGTATTGAAAAGAACCCCAGTATTTGTATTTTCTCTCCACAACATTTATAAAAATATCAGCCTGCAGATCTGCCTTGTCAACATATCTGCAATCAAACATGTCCAGGCAGTGAAGAAACTTTAGAAGTTGTATTTGATTTCAGGAGCAATATCAATATTGTACATGATATGCTTTGTTATCGTGCAGGCCATACTGGAACAATTGGATGTCAGAACCAGGATGAGTCTTTGAAATCTCTTGTCCCGTTTGTATTTTGTTGTATATTCCCATGAAACTAAATCAGGTTTTGGCAAGTTTACTATGGGATCATTACTTTTGTAAATTGCTGTGATCTAGAAATTTGCTTGATTTGAATAATCTGTTCTAGGAATGTTTTGTCTTGTTTTATTTTTTTCTGTTGTTTTGTGGTTGGGTTTTTTTGTGTGTGTTTGTTTGTTCTTCCCCCCTCCATTTTTTTTTTTCTCTTCCTTTCTTATGGGACAGAAGGAGCAGTGACCATTGTGACAATAAATTAAATCCCTTAAAGAGCAAGACAGGAAATTTAACCTACAATAGAGTAAAAATGATGAATGTTTTAAAGGAAACTGTCATTGCCCTAAGAAAATAGGGAGAGAACAAGGCTACTTTGCTTATGTGCCAATACGAAAGTACTCGTTGCAACAAAAAAGAGAATGGAAACTGAAGAATGCTGATGAAATGATACTGATGAGAGTGGAGAGTATTTGATACAAAGAGCACGGGTTTGTGGATCCTGACTGTTAAAAGGAAGAATTTAGGATTTTAAGTAGATTCTTTGGACTTTTAATAAGGATCATGAAAGTAAAGTTCAACTTATATTTTTGTGAGTTTTTCTTTACTTACTGTGATAAGAGATCTGGATTTTAGTGTCGGCGAAATAATATAAATTTAAAGTGAATAGTCATTTTGATCTACCAGGAAGGAGCAAGTCAGTTTAAGTAACAGTTGAGTTTTATGTAATTGTTTTTCTCAGTGTTATAGTTTAACTATTTGTCCTTGGGTGAGTGAGCAAGTTAATCAGCTACAGAGCAGGCACTGTATAATAATTTTATAAATGTCTGTTTTGTTTGATTTCCATTTCCACAATAGCTTTAGATCTTATAGCTGAATGTGATCTTTGTGCTTAAGCCATTTTACATTATCCTGGTTCATTATATGGCAGAGGAATTGAAGTTCCAAACCTTAGGCCAGTAGCAAAAAAGTCTTTTCCTGGCTTAGTGGGTACACAGGGCTCCCAGTTAGTAGCAGTCTGTGCTAGTCACTGATGGGAATGGATGTCACTTGTCAGGATGGCTATTTTCTTGTATTCCTACTAGAAGTTAATGTTTGAATGGAAATAGCTAATTGGAAAGGTGATCATCATTCAGGCAGGCAGGCAAGGATGTTATCCTATTTCCAGGCTGCAACTGAGGTGAATTTGAAAACAGTTACAATACTGTGAAGGTAAGGGTAACTTAATTCAAATTTTTTTTTAGGTATAGAAATCTGTGGTTCAACGGAAGTGGGTATAATTATCATGCTTAACTTGCTCTTTTACTGATAACATGGTATGCTTTGCTGTTGAATTTCCCTTACTCTCAGAGCTTCAGGCCAGACATGAGAATGTATATGTGAACTGAACATTATATAATTTAATATATTTACTTTCTCAAATAAAGGCAAAGCTTGAATCTTAACATGGCAAGTGATCCATGCCTCTTGTGTTAGGCATGTCTGCCAGAGCCCGAACAGACAGTTTGCCATAGTACTGATTTGGGTACCAGAGTAGGGAAGGATGGTTAGAGCTGGAAGTAGTTTGAGGATCAGAAGAGGGGCCTTACTTTGCTCTTTGCTGCGGTGAACAATGTATCTGTTGTCATCACACTAACCTTGATATCTTGATCCTCCTTAGCATTTTTTAAACAGTTGCACTTCATGAAAATAGCGTTGTAGCTATGACGATAATTTTAATTAGGAAGTTTTGAGACTGTTGCTTGGATTTACTTGTTTTGAGGTTGTTTTTTTGGTTTTTTTTAACTTTATGTGCATTTGCTTCATGTTTTTCATTAAAAACAGAAGCTTACATAGTACTATTCTCTTAAAATTAACTTTGATTTGCCTGTTAGGGCTTAAATAAGTGTTGATACTGTACAATATCATCTGTGGTAGGAGCAATAAGGGAATATGATTGAGACTTTTTGATTTAGTATACTGTTACCACATCATAAACACTTTGAGAGATGTGTTCAGAGTGGTCAGTACAAGTAATCTTGTCATACCAGAGTAAAATAAGTAGTAGGGATGCAAAATTTACAGCTGCAAGTAGGGTGTTTTTCATTAGCTTGTGTTGCTATAAACTCATCTGACAAGACCACACAGGAACGCCAGGAGAAATACAAAGCAAATGGCTAACCACAAGTTGTCTACTGTCCGATGAAAGTTATGAAATTACATCCTGGAGCAGGATTGTTGAGTAAACATTTCTGATTTTTGGAGTGGCACTTATCCTATAAAAGAAATTTCATAGAGGTATGTGTAATATTAGTTCTTAGTAATACAATTCCTGAAGGTGGTTGATTATAGCTTGGTGGAAGAAAATGCCAAAGCTTCAGTAAATTAACAGCAAAAAAGTGAAACTACGTGTTATGAAGGAAATTCAGGTTCTACTCAGATGTGCACAATGAAGATTTTTATGTTCCATATTGGGTTCTCCTACACTTCCTAAATTACTGAATACAAAATTTTGTAAACAGAAAATTTTGGATTCTTAGGTTTGATAAAGTGCAGAAAGTGTGCCTATTTTAAGTTGCTGTATAAAAGATATTGGTTTAGATTACTGATTGGAACAGTCTTAACTATATGAAGTAAGATAACTATAAAATGAGGAAAAACTTAAGGACATAATTCCAGTGATACAAACACACTGTTTTCTATATGAGTGACGTTTTCTCTATGAGTTACTATCATTATCGCAGATGGTAATCTGTATGGGATTGTATGTTTAACTAGAGCTGTTTGCATACTGAACCAGGAGTGTTTAGAATACCATTGATTCTGGCCTAGGGAAGTAAACTGAAATACATACTTTGAGATGGGGAGCATAGGTGTTGAGTGCAGATGTTGTGGGTAGAGATGCTGGTCTGCACTGTTCTCTGCTTAGTGTATCTCTAGCATTGCAAAGTACAGTGGCCAGGTAGACTTTATGCAGTCAACACTGTCCATGTCAGTAGGTCCCAAGGGTCACACTGAAATAGCCTGAGTTGAAATAGGGATGTGTGTAGGGAGAGGAGGAAAATGAACTGAGGTTTTAATTTTTCCATCCTACTGAATCACCTTTAATGACACTTTCTTACAGTCTTGAAAAGTATGTTATCTTCTACTTCTTGAAGATGTAACAGTTATATTACAGGAGGCAGATCCTGACTGATGACTGATACCAGGAAGTGCCTGATACATGCATTGCTAGTGTGCATGCTTCCTTAGTGCAGCAGCTGCTGAATCCACACATATACAAAGTATGAAACTACCAGTCTGCTTACCTCCCTATATTTCTGCCCTGGATGCTGACTTTCTCTGGAGGATGGGGTAGGGTGTGTGTGGAATATATCTGAAAGGTAGTGGTGCTGACAACAAGAGTGAACTTTAAGTACCAAATAGGCAAGTAGTGTACCACACCTGACTGAAGCAGGATTGTGAGGGTAAGAGAGAAAGCTCAAGCCGTGTAGCAAAATTATTCAATAAGAAATTGCTAAAATTATTCACTGCATTAGTATTAATCTCTCTTCTATTTCTCAGTGACTGATACACTGGCATGCATCTTCATCCCTCTCAGCTGTTTGTCCTGATCAGTGCTCTGGCACACAGCTGCTGCTGTCTGTCCTTGTTCTAGCCTGAGTGACTGCTTCTTTTGCTTCTGTACTCACCTTCTCCACTTGCTTTGCAGATTTTGGTAACTTCCCTGGTAATTTGTTTGTGTGTGGATATATTTGTTTGTTTGTGTTTTGTTTGTTTTGCTTTAAATAACTGTCTCTTATTTTGTTACATCAGAAATTCTTTACTGAGAGCTATGTCTCATACTAGCTCTTTGGAATTTGGCCTTGAAACCAGCTGCATCTGGTCATCAGAGGCTTAGGTTGTACATTGCTGCAGTCCTTTGTGCATTTGCTGGTTTTGTAAATGGGTTCATTAGGGACTGTCAAGACAGAGGGAGGAAATGTGCAAGAAGCATGTAGTCTGCTCCATGCTTTTATGTACCTGCAAGAATTCTCTGCAGTGGGAAGATATTTGAGATTCTAGGTGGAGGTAATTTTAAAAAACCTCAAGATTTAACTTTCAGCATTTCAAGGGTGGACACCTGATGTCTCTGAAATTTTATTTTTGTTATGCCCTTCAACATATTTTTTCCTGTAATCTGAAGATAAATGAGGTATATTCAGAAATAACCTTTTTCCCCATTATTTAAAATGTGAATTCTAGTCTTCAGATGTCTAGCTCTGAATATTTGGGAGTTCCAGTCTTTGTGTAATAATGTTGTAGCCTCAGAGATATTAAGGCCAGTTCATTTAGCAAAAAAGAAAAAAGAAAAAAAAAAAAGCTATTGACAAACACTGAGCTTTCATGATGCACACAGTCCTTTGCCGCTTTCAGGCGTTTCCTTTGTACAGTACTTTCCCACACAGAACAAAGTCTTGGTTTGCTGATGAAATGAGGATGAAAAAGACAAGTTTTCAGTGTCTGGGGTAATGACTATTTTAATGGAGTTTCCATCTGTCTCCTAGTTGCTTTTCCGCCAATACAGATTCATGTGCAGTCAAGAAATTAAGGTGTTGAAATAAAAATGCAAAAGAACTGATAAGATGGAAAAATGTGAGAGCTGCTGCTATTTTACATTGTGAGTGAGGAGTAACAGGTGACTGATTCCTAGGGATATGTGGATGAAGGACAGCAGCAAAGATTTGGCCACAGAAAGGCAGATTTCTTGCTTTTCTCCCAATAGGTGTGTTGCTCTGCCTCCATCCTGCTGAAAGGAACGTCAGGGCTGCTAGTGGGCATACATTCAGACCCTCTTGGATGCTGTTTTTCTTCAGTGGCTGTCGCTTATCTCTAGGCAGACCTGGACCTACTGTTTTCTGGACTGAAATCTCAGCCAGATTCTAAGGGAAAGTACTTGAAACTGTCAGAAACAGCAAATATGAAAAGTTCCTATATGTTGTTCCACATTGGAGGTGGCTAATCTCAAACTTTCATCTTAGAGAGATTTATCTGATGATCAGTCTTTTCCAAACACCTTACTATCTTCTATTACCTCTTCATCATGTAGAAACCACCTTTCAAAGAAAGCTGGTATTGGTTTGTCTCAAGAATTTAAAACTTTGAGATAAGCACATGCAATTGATGATCTAGATGAAGGACCTTCTTCAAGGTGAACTGTCCACAAATGCAGATGTTTGTGGCATGAAAGAATAATGCATGAGGCATACGTTCTGTCTCTTATTCGAGAGCTGTGAAGCTGCTATTATGTTCAGTCATGACTCCCTCTGGAAGAGTCATGTGGTGACAGAGGCTGCAGACCCCATTTCCAGAACTTGTGTTCTACAGACTACATTTGTGTTGCTGCTTCTCAATCACATCTTGCGCTCCCTTGTGTCTGTCTGGCTTTTAACTTTTTAGTTCAGGGCTGTGAGAGAGCTAAGGTGAAAAGTTTTGTGTGTTAGAGACAGTATAATTTTCCTTTCAGTGGATGACCAATGTGTTTATTTTCTGGCAACTGGAATTAGAAGCAGCTGTACCTGGGAATCTAGAGCCTGAAGTGCTAGGCTGTGAAGGTTGAACAGGCCCTGGAACAAATCTGTCCTTTTCAGGTGTTAACTTGAAACTTTCAAACATTATGTATCAGGTCCTAGCACATATAAAAGCATATGGTAGTATGAAAGCATATCCAGAAAGGGATGACTGAAACATTTGAGTGGATGGAACAGCTGCTTTTTGGGAAGAGACTGAAAAATCTGTGACTTTTAATTTTGGAAAATGGAAAGTTTAGGGGGAATATGATCAAGGTTTTACAAAAACATAAAGATGGTGGGTAGGTTGAACTAGGCAGAATTAGTCATGCAGTCCCACAGTGGAGAAACTAACAAGTGTCAGAACTGGTCAGAGTTTACTTTAAAAGGAACAACTGAAGGTACTTTAAACAACCTCCATGTATTTAAAATGATAAGCATTACATCAGACAGTGGTTTTAAAGCTATCTTGGAGAGCAGAAGAATGCACAAAGAGTCCTGGGAAACTGCAGTACTGGTTGCTAAGTTATTTAGATAGAGGATATGGGAAAGGGGTTGTGTTTTCATGAGCATGAACAGGAAATGAGCAAAATGTATCTTTGCTTTATGTGATTTTGCTGCTGTGCTGAGAAGGTTTTTATGGGCTATATACAATTCATCAGGAGTAGAGTCTGACATAGGGAAAGTTTACTGGGCTTTGCCTGTATGTTTTATAATTTTCACTTAGCTGGAATATATGACATTGTTACAGGTTTTGGCTATACAGAAATAATGTACAGTTTTTTGGCTTTTCTCCACATAAACTAACATCTGGCATTAGTGATTTAACTTTCATTTTTTATGTTGAGACTTGTATTTCTTCATAAGTATAATTTAGTCACTGCCTGGATGACTTTGGAGGGAACCAGTTCTGTAGAAGTCATAAATAATAAGCTAAGTTGATTTTGTTAATTTTTTTTTCTTTTACTGAGCATGTAGTACATGAATATAGTTACACAGTTTTCTTGAAGATTATTTAAATAAACTTAATTTTACAGTATTTACTAGATTTTTGTGTTAGAAGATCTAAGCCTAAGATCTAATTGCAGTTTATATGTTGGAAAATGGAATAGGAAAAAAACACTGCTTGATTCTGTTCTTCAGAACCAATAATCAACTGTTATGATATTTGTGAGTAACATTGTGAATACATGTGAATTGCATAATGTAATGAAGTAGTGTTAAGTCTCTTCCAAAAAGGAATTGCTGTATCAGTATTGGAAAAAAAAAAAAAAAGCTGTGTAAATGAGTGCTTTAGTTTGTATTGGCTTAATGTTTCTTGTGTAAACTGCTTTTCTCTTCTCAAAATGTTACATGTCTCAGAAGCCTTTGATGGACTTGCTGTGAATTTATCTGATGGATGATTAGCATGTCACTTCAAAATGAAAATGCTCAGAGATGAGAAATATTTGAAATTCATTATAGCTGAGGATTCCCATGTAAATCTTTATACAGTCTGCTGTATTACATTGATGCAAGTCTAGGATAAACTTTTCGGCTTCATTAGATTTCTGTGTGCCATAGAAAGCAGAACAGGACCAAAAATATTTCCTTGTGTAGTAAACAAAAGAGAGTTTCATAATGCTAGCAATTGAGACTAGACATAATTATACCCTCTTCCTTGGGCTGAAGCTCATGTGGTTCTGCATTGTTTCTTCCTATTTTTGCTCCTAACAATTACATCCAGTTTAGATTCCAGTCTTGAGCCTTGTGAAAGTAGCATTACTTGCTGCCTGCTACGGTTGCTTGCGTCTTTTGGGGGGTTTTTTGTGTGTGGGGTTGTTTTTTTTTGTTTGTTTGTTTGGTTTGTTTTGGTTTGTTTTTTTCCTCCTTTCTTTTTCTTTGGCATATTCCTTAGTGGAGAACTGTAAAAACTGTACTGAATGACATCAAAGAACCCTTGGTCTGAGTTCCTCTAGGTTTCACAGTAGATTATGCAGAGTTTATGTATAAATGTCTGGAAGTACTGAATCTCCTAAATGAATTGTTTAACTGAATTGCTTGGAAATTTGAATGAACACCAGAGAACAAAAAATGCACTTTTTAAAATTCAGATGCAAAGGCTGCGTTACAGAATATTTCCAAAATGCCACAGAGGGAAATTTGATGTTTGCATTCCAAATGCAGTGGACACATTGACTAGTTGATCAATTAATGACCTAGTTATACTGAGCTCCAGTACCTAAACAGTGAGTTCTCGTGACAGTTGTCTTGCTTTGGAACAGTGCAAGTGTCAAAGTTTGCAAAGAAGTGTTTGCAAGGTAGCACATAAGAAGAAGCAGGCTTAGACACAGAATAAACTTTCTGTGAAGTAGACTCATGAATTTCTTCAAAACTGCAAGCTCTGCAAAAATGCCCTTTTTAGAGAGGGTTACAGGTGTGTGACTTTACTCAGACTTAACCCAGAAGTAGAACTGTGCATGGTATCTGAACTCCTTATGGCACAGAATCTCTTCACATCAGATTGGTGAAGTTACCTGAATGTAATGATACTTCTCCTTAGACCTCTGTTTCTTCAAAAACATCTCCTGGGAGATACAGGGGAAGTTGTGACTTTGGCTTCTACAGTGAACAATTAAGTATCTAATGAAGCATCGCAATTTACAAACCAGTTTTATTTCTCAAGTGTTTAATCCCTTGCTTCAGCCTTTTGGGGATGAGGGACATTCTGTTCTCTCACTAGATTTTGCTGGTTAAGACCCTTCACTGGTGGAAGGATTTTCATAAGAGTACAGCCTAAGTTTTATTCCTTCAGCCTAAGTAATTTCTGCCATGGTACTGATGAAAGTATGTTAATTACCTTGGCTTTACACTCTGGGTAAGACTAACAGTGTTTCCTGAAGCTATTAAGATCAAGCTGACTGCTCATCCCCATGGGTGAGCATGTCCTCCAAGCACCCAGGCCTGCTCAGGATGGTCAGTTGCTGCCATTTATGTTCCTCAGGGCTTCTCTTGAGTTTTGACTGGGCCAGTGTGGAGGCAGCGTTTGGAAGGTGACATTGATTTTTATGGCTGTTCTTGTCCCTGCTGATAAGCTGTTATATAGATTATTTTGGCGACTCTCTGCTTACAGCCACATGTTGCTCAAAGCCACAAAGAAATTCTGTGTTACCTTATTGCCATAGACTTCTGTCTTGCACCATGCTGGGAAACTCTCATCAGACATACGGGTGGAAGCCCAGTATTCTGGTGGTGTGGCCTGGCTTCATTCAGAGGGACAGCTTTCTGCTGCTCTACATTTATGCTGCTAAAGTTCAGTGCAGGTGTTGAAATGTTGAATGCAAACCTATTTGCAGTACTGAATTAAAGGACAATAAGGTGCAAATGTGAAATGAAAATGAGGAATATAAAGAATCATTTGGGTATTTTCATGGTCTAGTGAAATGTATTTTTGTTTTTGATTAGGTAACTAATATTTCAGAAAAGTCTTCCAGTGGAAGTGAAAGTTGTTATACCCTTCCAGAGGTGATAGTGACTTGTGGTAGCCCCCTCTGTTGTGTTATCTAATTGTTTTGTAAGCTATATGAGCTGTATAGTATACATCACATCTATGCCATTGACTTTTGCTGTTCTGTCCCCAATTAGAAACTTCATTATTGCATAATATTTTAGCATGATATTTCAGTTACTGTGACACACTGGAGATACTGTTACTTTAAAATAGGGTACTTTTCTTATGCAGAAAGGAAGCAAATTAATGTTAAAGTTAGCAGTTTGTGCCAAAGACAGCTTGCATGAACGTTTTTCACTTATTAAAGGTCCTCCACTGAAAGACAGTCCAGGCTGTCTTCTGCAACAGTTGAGTTAAATTGACTATTGTGACAGAGCATTACTTAATTTTTTTTTTTAACCAACTTAAGCTGAACAAATGCAGATTTTTATTAGATAAGATCTTGGGTCACTAGGTTGTTGGTTCATATCATAGAGATTATTCTGTATTTCCCCTTAAAAGATAAGTCTGAGTCTTTCTGAAGTTATGATAAAAACTGTACTGCTGTATCTATGTCCTGATATGCCAGAGGTTCCTCACAGTCTGTTGCTTCCCACACTTGAGTGGAAAGTTCATGTTACTGAGTAAGAGTGAGAATGAGAGAGAAAGTGCTTTGAAATACCATATTATAGTCACACTACTGTTACATTTAATTTTAAATTATCTGTGTTTCACTTGAGAGTATGACTCAAAAGCTGAAGGAAGATCTGATATTATTCTTCTTGCTTCCAGCCTCAAGAGACAGCTTCAAAGTCTCACACATTTAAAACCAAGTCTTTCAAGAAATACAAAATTTGTGGAACCTGCAATCAAGTAATTGATAGCCAAGGCATTTCCTGCAAAAGTGAGTAATCTGTTTACTTTCTTGCTGTGTAAAGGAAATTAATTTTATATTAACTTTAAACAGTTCCTAGGAATCCATTTTTCTGGAATTCCCCCTTGCCTATGTGTTACCTCTGTTTCCTTCCTTTGACCACTAATGTTCCCTGCTTTTATCAGGGAGTGGCATGCTGTAGAAGGTAATTGGACTTGCATAAAGATATGCTTTTATTATTGTGCTTTTCAGACAGCTTTCAGAATAAGGCAATGTCTATGGGGGCTCTCTGAGGAGGATGTGAATGATGTGTGCACAGTGGGTGATAGATGCCTCTGGAGTTCAATGTCCAAATGAGGAAGTGTGTGACCCTTACTCAGTGAGGCATGAATGTTTTCTCTGCATTAATTTGCAGAAATTCACAAGAGCAGACATCTTTTTAAAAATTTTTTAATTTCAGTTCTTCCAGTTGTGTTATACTTGATCACTCCTTAGTCCTGCAGTTTAATCACTCACAGAAATAACAGAGATCATTGTTCTGGATGTGCAGACTACAGAGACTTGGCTGCCTTTGGCATTGCTACAAGCTCCTTACAGCTGTTTTCCTGCACTTTCTTCCTTGCTCCCTTGTTTCATATGTAGATTTGAGCATACTTGCTGCTTCTCCATGTGATTCCTCTGGCAGAATTAAATCAATAGGTCCTTTCTGGATGTTGTCCAGGGATAAGGGTTTCAGTCCCTGTATTGCTTTAGCCTGGTTAATGTTCAACTCCTGTTATTCCCTGTTAATAAAACAGTCTTTTTACTTGATGCAGGTGTGATTTACCTCTGAGTAAGAGAACTGAGTAAGAGTCTGTTCATCTGAACCATAGTCACTCTTCACTTAAAGGTGTTTGTACCACTTCCCAGTTCCAGATGGATCTCTTTCTCCCACCTCCTCCTCCCTCTCATATTCTTCAGACATGTTAGAATCCCTCTGAGGGTTTGGGAGTAAGGTGAGAGATTGGGATGTGGAAGGAATGTGGCCAATTCCTGAGCTAAGGTGCAGACTTTCAAGATGAACAGCTAAATGTAAAAATACATTTATTGCAGTTGTCATCGCAGGAGTGATAGTTACATATGTATTTCTTTAATGTGTTTCCTCTGTCCCTGTGGAAGTTGTTTCATATTCTTAGGGTTTAGTTGTTTTCAGCTTAGCAGAAATAGTATTATTGGAAGGAAGCATGCTTAGTGAAGGAACTGCCTGAAAACCTTCTACTTCAGGTTCAGTGTAAAAAGCACTGTATCAGGAGAGAATCAGTATTTTGAAAGCACGTGCCTTAGGGGTGGGAATAGAAGCAAATGTTTGCCAGTTTGCTCTGGATTTGAGTTCTCACAGCCTAGATCTAGAAGTTCTAGATTTGCAAAAGCTGTGTCAGTGTGCTTACCTGACAGAGGTGCTAAGAACTTTACCATACGTCTTGTAATCATGATGGAGGTTAGGATGAGTCTGAGCAAGTTTTCTTTTTGCCTCAGTGTGTGATAGCTTTGGTTCAAATGCAGAATCTAACAATATGTGCTGGGAGTTTAACACCTCTGAGTAGTGTTTATACATAGTTCAAAGTAGCAGGAAGAATGCAAAATTCACATGTGTTCAAACCATTAAGGAAAAAAGCTTTCAGGAAAAACAAAATCTGTGAGGAATTAAAATTCTACAAGCACTCCTGCTGGGATCACTCTAACACACTCCTCAAACCAGTATGTTCATGTCTGTGACACATCTGTGTCTGTATCTAAGATCATCTGGGATAATTATCTCTAGGTTTCAGTGTGCAGTTTTTCAGAAGGATCCCTTGATAGTATCAAGTAGGCTTTTTTGTTGATGTGAGCACCAGGCAGACCATCCTTCTTTGCTGCTGGTACATTTTGATGTAGTTGCTTGATGCTTACCTGTGAGATGGGAGCAATAGGAGTTGTGCAGAGAGAAGTGATGTCTCCGAGTAGTTTCAACTTAGTAATATATTTTTACCTTACAGCATGGGCTTTACAAAGCAGAGCTTTTGAAAAGTTAGAACTGAAAGTTGTCTGTTTCTTTGCCAGCACAGTAGTACTTGAAATGTACTCTAGTACTGCGAAACTATTAATACAAAGAAAAAGAAACCAGCTGCTTCAGAGCCAAATCCTGGTGCTGCTGCTTCTTGTAAATTCTCCGTGATACTGCAGAATGAAAGTGAATGAGGTGGCAATGAGAGGAGGGGAGGGAGAAAGAAAGGCTTTAGTGAAGAAGAAATAAAGTTCATTTGTGTATTAATGAGAAAATCTTGCTTTTTAACAGTTTCTCCTCAGAAAATAATAGGTTTGTCTTTGTACAGGCTGCGTGTTCCTTCAAGGATATAATTTCTTATCGGTTAAAAGAAAGTGACATGTCAAAAGAAATGAGGGGAGGGGAAAGGCTCCAGATTGGTTTTTGCTGTTTATCTAGCAATGAATCGTATACTTATTGTAAGAAAAAAATAGCCATAACTGGGTGTTGTGTTGGTTAGATAAGTTTTCATTAGTATGTGGCAGACATTTTGTGGGTGTGTTGTTTATCACTGTCTTGCAAAATGTGTCTTTTACTAGTAGCAAGGTCTGAATGCAGGGCTTAAAAGCCTTCTGTGAAAAATGAATGGTTGACTGAAAGGTATACTTTGTTCTTGTATACTTCAGTCCCCCTCGGTAAAGCTTATTCAGTTACAGTGAATTTATTTTTAACAAGCTCTACAAAAGCAATGGGAAACGGAAAAGGCAGATTTAAAGAAGGGGAAACTCCCAGCTGTCTCCCTGCCTGGAAAGGGTGTTTGTAGTTGAGCTGTGTCTTTGGTGCAGTTTCTTATTCTGAAGAATGGACAAACAGCTGTTGATTCTACAGTACCTGCACGTTCTGCAGTAAACAGAGGACCACATGATTGTCTCTTCAGCACTACCTAAAACTTGAATGCTTTTGAGCTCTGGTTTGATCTTAACTGCAGTACAGTTTGGTTTAATTAATGGTTAAGCAAATATACATACTAATCATGCACATTTACATTTTTAACCAAATGGCTGCAGTGTTACAAAAGCCTTTTGATTACTTTTTCTTAATTAAGCTATAAATAGCTTAAGCTCTAGGTATTGAATGTTCAGTATTTTACTTCATTTTTAAACAAGCTGTTCGTGATGCAATTTCTAGGTATTTTCCATGTGAGTTTGTATTTAATTATTTCTTTTCTATTTTACATATATAAATTGTACAAAAATAGAAATTTTTAAAAAATTTCTATTTTATTTTTTCTTTTGCTTTTAAAACTGATCATTTATCTTTGTGATGTTGTTGATCAAATGACTGTTGTTGTAGAACAGAGGGTGTTTTAGATTCTCTGAATCTTCCCAATCTGCAGAAAGTACTATTCCGGCAATTGAAAAATTGGAGAGCAGATTTGGTAATTGTAAATAATTCAGTATTACTTCCTAGCTCTTAGAGCATTGATGGGTGAAATAAGTATGAAGAATTGAAACACTTCAGACATTTCTGTTGATGAAACTCCCTTCCCCTCCAGGTGATTAAGTTAACATTTTTAAGTGCTGCTACTGAGGCTTTACATGCAATACATAGCATTCAGTGAACTAGATTTTGAACTTAGAGCAATTAATAGGAATTTGACTGAATGGAGTATCTTTCTGTTAATCTAATGTTATGTTAATAGTTGGTTTTGGGAATATGTGTTGGAGTGATCCCAGGAGGAGTGCTTGAAGAATGTTAGTTTTTTGGGGTTTTTTTTTGCCTGTTTGTTTGTTCATTTGTTTTGCTTGTTTGGGGGTTTTTTGGTTGTTTTTATTGTTGTTTGTTTTTCTTTTTTGTTTTGTTTTGGTTTTTTTTGTTTTCCTGAAAGTTTCCTTTTTCTGTGATGATTTGAATACACATTTATCTTGCTTTCTTGCTGATAATTTTAACCATCTATAAATGCTAGCCAAAAAGGTGGTAAATTACACTGGCATGTACTTTTAGCTACATTGTGAGCAGATAAATGCTTCTCCATGGTATTGCGTGGAAGCTGAGTGTAATAAAGAATACAGTTCACCCTCTTTACTTAAAATTAATCTGTATAATAACTTATGTCTTTTAAGTAATATTAATGTATGGTCTCATACAAGTGTTGATTTGCTTACAGTAACTACTGGACTGTTTCCTTGAGTGTGTAGCATGAAGTGGTAGTAGAAAGTATGTTTTCTCATCAAATTACAGTATCTTTTTAATCAAGAGCTTCTAGCCACTTGGAGATCACAGATCAGGATTTGATGACAATTGGAGCTGGTTTTCTACTTACAAGTTTGGTATTTTCCTTTGAAATTCACCTGCTTGTTTGATTTTGCCTGTGGTTGCAGCTAGTGATACACTGAAAATGTCTTTTTGGGTTAGTTGGTGTGACTCGATACAGAGTTCTCTGTAATCAAATTTTTGTTGTTTCTGGCAAGACAAAATATATTTTATATTGAGATACATTTGGAGCTGACAAACTGTTCTTAAGGATTGTTTGTGCATACAATGTGTGTATATATATGCATATTTAATCTTATAGCAGGTATTTTTATATACTTTATCTCTCGGTAAGTGTTAAGTTCAGTAATAACATGCTAGTTTCTTAATAATGTGCAAAGCATGTCTGTGGTTACACAGTTCAGACAGACAAACTAGAAAGCCAGAAATGCCAGTGGAATTAGCTTGGGCTAGTGACATTACAGTTGACTCTAAACAGTGAAGCTGCAGTGTGTATTTGTGGTGTGCGGGTATTTGTGTCACCCTCATTTCCATGGAGTGATCCTTATGAAATAGGATCCTGTATTACTAGGCTCTTATATGAGTGTTTTATGAGATCTATACATCTGTTGATCTTATAATACATTATGTATGAGATCTATTAACTGTAATTTAAACATAAGTAGAACATAATCTTACAGTAAATGATGGCAGTAGGCATTGGTTAATTAACCATAAGTCATGGCAATAGGCACAGCCATATAATTATGTTAATATTATAATGTGGGAGATCTTTGAGAGCTTAAAAAGCTCTCTTTGGTACAGAAAGACGTTCGTGATCTATTAACAATGTTATTCTGTACCAAAAAGGCTGTCATCATATCATTCTTGCTTTCTGCATGGTATTTGTATATACACTTACATGTGTTCTTGAGCACTGATCCAGGAAATTGTATTGACTTCTGTGGGACTGCTTTAAAATGGACTTAATATCTGCATCAGTTAATACTTATAAGAGACCCATCATTACAAATCTTTTATGGGTCAGGCTCATCTAGAAACAGCAGAAAACAAGTAATTAAAGCACTTTACAAAGCAATTAGCTGCTAATTACTTCCAAATTTAAAAGATACATGGACTCGTGAGAGAATGAGACCTAGAATTTCTTTCTCAGTTACGAGCAACATTTGATGATACGACAGATAGACAATTGCATGTCAGCCAGGATATGTAGGATGAAGGACCATGGTCTGTTATTGTCCCTAGAGCAGATTAATATCTTGTAGCTGCTTTGAACCCCAAGGAAGAGGGATTATGGAATGTTCAAGCAAGGTTGGGTTAGGTAGGGATCCATATTCTTGCTATAAAACCTCATTTGACTGTCAGCCTTGTTTGGGAAAGGCATCTAGGACGATGTCCAAGGGAAGACTGCATGAATTCATCTAGTGGCAGCAGACAAGTCTTTTTAGGAATGCCTCAGGAATGGGTGGTTGTTGACTGGGACATGAGTGACACAAAGTGTACTGTTCTGGGGAGGAGTAGGCTGGAAAGAGAAATGTGGATTGGAGCCCATTTGTGACACCAGAAGCCTGGGAAGGTCAGCCCCTCTTCTCTAAACAAAACCTGTACACAGTAAATAGCAACTTCCACCGGATTAGTAAAATAAACTCTAATTAACACAGCTGTATAAGCTATGCATTCGTATGTCAGGGCAGAGCTTAGCAAAACATGGAAGCTACGTACATAACAACAGCAAAGGCATGAAAGGGAAGGACGAATAAAGACTTACTGGAGCATACAGATGTACAGAATAAGCCACTGTAATTAGTGAGCATTACAGAAGTGGTACATAAGCATCCTGATTGAACATAGGCCTCTGGATCTGAGAGAAGCTGTAAAGTTGACATACTTTGATGGCATATTGTTACCGCAGTGGGAACTGGGGGAAGAATATTGGCAGGAATCTCTAAGGTAAGTTCCTAGTTATTTAAAAATGAAAAATAAACAAGGCAAAACCCTCTAGTGGAATGTTTTATGTTCATAGCAGCCAAGCTGTATCACAGGTATTAGATGATGTTTCAGAAGGTTGTCTGTAGTGAAAACATGAGTTTCCTATTTGTTTACCTCATAAGGACTGACTTAATCGCAACAGAATTTGATCCGTGGTTATAAAATATTTTTTGAAGTTTACACCACTAAGTAGTAGCTTAAACATTTTCTCTGTGCTGCCTTTGTAACAGCATCTGTGGGAAATTAAACAAAAAAAAACCAACCAAAGAAATCTACCCAGGAGTTTTCAGGATACAGTTAAAATGGTAGGGTTAAACTATTGAATTCCACAGGGGAAAAAACAACAACAGCGAACCAAAAAAAAAAACTTCAACAAAAACCAAACAAGCAAAAAAAAAAAAACAAAACAAAAACACCACCAAAAAACTCCAAACAAACAAAACCCCTAAATAAATACAAAAACCCCAAATTAAAACCATAAAACCTTGGTGATCAAGATTCTTTCTACAAGACAGGAAGAAGATGGGTGTAACAGAAAATAACAAACATAGAATTGCAGCAGCGATGTCCAAATATTTTTCTCTTAATAGATTTTCCAGGGCTTTTTGTCAGGAACAGCAGGTGGAATATTTCATCTGCAGGAAAGCTCATTCACCACGCTCCTGTATAGCTACCCGAAGCAAAGAATGCTGAAGCTTTACAAAAACTTCCCGTAACTGTTCTGTAGCCTTCATCTTCAAAACCAATGTCTGCAGTCCCTGTCATGAAGTGCTGGGAGCAACATTTAGAGACAATGGGCAGCTAAATATGAAAAAAGAACAAAGGAAAATCTAGGAAAATCTTTGAGACGCAGGAAGTGCACCAGCAAATATTCGTCTAGTGTGGCTGTTAGACTTGCATCATCTTTGGCATGTGACTCTTATAAGTTCTTAAAACTGGATTTTAGTTTTTTTACTTCTGCAATTAAAGCCCAGTACTTCCAGCTAGGGGAGACTTCCCCCACCCAAAGGTATCTGCCCCATGCAACAGTGCATTCCATCATCTTATTAATGCTGCTGCAGTTAATTTCCATGTCTCAGTTTTCATTCATTTTTGATCTTTATCTTGAGTTGAATTGTTGCAGAACTGGTAGGAACAGGTCAGGAGAAAAGCGTGTGTGTGTTGGTGAAAATTTTTTGTAAGGATCTGTTAACAATGTTATTAAACCCCTGTGAAAATGTAAATGGCCGGCAAGTTGCACAGTTCACTGTGTTTGGGACATTTTGGTCACGAATGTCTTTCTGTACCAAGCTCGGCCTGGGGAAGACCTGGTCATGGTGACCTTGCTGTGCATTTGTTAAAACATCTTGATTTGGTTTCTGAAAAAAAGGAGAATGCTTTTTCTTCAGAGCCAATGTCAGACCTGGGATTTTGTGCAAAACACTTCCTGCAGGAGGAAGATGTTTCTCAGTGGCAATATCGCTCGCCTGGTGGCTGAAATGGCTGGGCTTTAGCACTCCTGTGACACTGATACCCATCTTTTTGTGATATTAAAAGACAAGACTGGAATTGGGAACTACATAAACTAAGTCTTTGTTACACGGTTGGGTTTTTTTTATATGCTTGGTTCAGGTTACGTTATGTCGTGGATCATCAAGGACTCTTCCATTAGTGTCAAAAAATAGTCTAAATCCTATGTATCTGTTTCAGGGAAACTGAGCTGGAGATGCTGAGGGAAAGAAAGCATCTTTCAAGCATAGGCTCCTAATTTATTATTTGGCACCAGGAAGCTAAAAATGAGTATCAAGAGCTGTATAGTTTATGCTTTTGGTGCAGGTTATCTTTCTTAGTGATTAATAAAGTATTGAACTGAGTTACATCTCTTAGATTATGTATTTAGATGCAAGCGTCTGCCTCAAGAGGATTTCTGAATTATCTTTTTTGTACCCTTGCCATACACAGAGTTGTTTAAAAACACACAAACACCCACCATGGAGGGTAACTTGATAATAGCTGTGGTTAAGTGTGAGGTCGTCCTTAAAAACAAGTAATGTTTTAATATTCACTGCATGTACAGTGTGACAGACTGTTTGTATGGAATGTATTGCCATACCATGCATCCATTAAATGCTGCAGTGTGGTGAGGTGAGTAGCCCTTGCCACACACATGTAATTTGTGAATACATTACTCCTGGTTTACAGAGAGCCGTTTTACATGCATGAGTTGAAGTAGAACTTTCATTTAATAAGAATTTTGGATCTTAAGTTTGAAAAATATTATTCATTATGCTTATCCTCCTATCTTTACCCTGTCAGAAGTAGTTTTAACTCACAGGATTTAACACAGGTTAACTTGTTCATTTTGATGCAAAGAAATGTCTGTCTGTCTGTCTTCTCCCTCTTTAAAAAAAATGGATTCTCAGAGCTATTGTTTTGAAACTGTTTTGAAGTGTAGTAAATTGAGTAATTATGGTTTGGCTTCTATTTCATTGCCAGCCAGCTTGGGACAGTTGTTCTTGGAACTGATGCCAGAATCCTTAAATGCACATTTGGGAAGTCTGTTATTTGATGAGAGCTGATGTGTGGGACGCAGGCATTCAGCTGTTGAATTGAAGAACTGAAGTAGCCTTGCTGAATGTAACACCAGTTAAGTTCTCTGGACGGTTTCAGGCACATTTTTAAATTCTAGTACACCTGGACTGTAGTCCTGAAAACAGCTTGAATGCTGTTTCACTTGTAAGGTTTTCCTGAAGAATGCCAGCATTCCGTAGAAGCTGCCTGTTGAGATCTTTGATGTGTAAGTTACATGTATTTTCTGTAAAAATTGATGTGGTTACTATGCTGTTGTTCATGTGTTTTTGCATTGAATGTTTGTTGCACTGAAAAGACACGTGTTGCTTGATTTTGGTGTAATGCTGCTTTTTTGGTCTTAGAAATCTTCTGAAATTGCATCTCTCTACTGTTCAAGGCTTTCCATAAAAAGAGCTGGCATACTGGAACGTGATTCAGTCTCTCTGCCAATCTAATAATTGAGGTAATCCATCTCTTTGCAAGCACTGTAAATGCTTGGACTGAGGCAAAACCAGCCTTTGGTTGAGAGAGTACAACCATCTAGTCAGGATAGTTCTGTGAGGTAATAGCATTATCTGTGGCAAGATGAATTCTAAGATACAAAACTGTCAAGTAAATTGATTTTTCTCTATGGTTGAGTGGTTAATTTGCTGCTTTTGGTGAATGAATCTCTCATTATGGATGTTAGCATGATGTTAACAACTCTAATGGAGAAAACCATATGAATTGCATTGTAAAAGGATGTGCCTGGGGGGTCTGGAGCAACTCTTTGTGGCCAGCTCTTCTTGGGACAACTCTACATGATGAACTGTGGATGGGGACGACTCTGTGTGGGTTGGCAGATTCTGCCAGTCCTCATTGCTGCACGGTGAGCTCTGCAAAACCACTGAACTTTGTCGAGGGCTCTGTGCGGCACCACAGGGAGTCCTGAGCACCTGTCTATGAGCGATCTCTCATGGGAAGCAGCGAGGCAATGACTGTGAGCTTATTCCTGCCACCCCTACAGTATACATTATGTTAGGGGCAGGAGGGAAAGGCATGCAGGCAGAGGGGTGAGCCATGGAGGAGAACTACAGGAAGGATTTCTCAGGAAGCTGGTGCGCAGGCAGCTGCTCTGCTGTATCCCGCTGCCTGCCAAACCCACACAGCCACTCCAGTGTTGGTACTGCCATGTGTGTTGTACAGACAGAGAATAAGCGCTGCAGTGGTGGGGACTACTAGTTCCCAGTTGCCCAAGGCTGAGGAGGATGCTGGGGTAATGGGACATCATGCCATTAAGGCCCTCAGTTTAAAAAACAACAGCGCCCTCCCCCAAAAAAGAGACAAAAACCCCCCAAGCTCATCAGGAATGAGCTTGTGGATGGTCCCCCCTCTGCCTCCCACAAGACAACTGCTTAGAGTTGTCTGTGTGGAGAGTTGACCATAGAAAGTTGTCTTATTCTGGTGCCTGTAAGGGCAGTGGTGCTTCTCTCCACTAACTCTTCTATGCTTACTACTGCTGATGCTTTTTCTCCCCACCTCTTCCCTGTGTGTGTATCTAATATATATTAAATACCTCCCCCTCTGGATGAGAAAAAAAAATAGGGACAAGTTAGTTTAAAAGTACTTTGACTTAACCCTGTACTTTAAAGACAATATGAAAGTTTATTCTCACAATTCTATTACACTAGCAGTTAAATTATTGGTAGGAATTACCATGTAGAGATTGATAATTGGCTGAAGGTTAGTGATCCTAGGTGTGTATATGTATTTGTAAATGTTTATACACACACGCATACTTCTATAGATCTTTATATATATATAATAAAAGATTACCTTACTAGCAAATGAAAACTTGTGACACTTGCTGTACCTCAGTGAGACATCCTTAGATTACTTAAAATACTATGAACACTTGAGCACCTGGTAAGTGCCAACAACAGTCCATCAAAATGGGCTCAGTCATTTTAAGTTTTGTTGTTATGGGCAGAGATTTGGTCCTCTAGTGAAATTCAGACCTGTCAAGAAAAGGGAGTTGGTCCTTCAATCTGTTAACGCTTGATGGTCCATTTTTCTTGTTGGGATGTAGCCTTTGTGCCTTTATGAGCAACGCATGCAATGAGCTGTTTGACTTTTAATCAGAAGGGAAGGAGAAACTCCTTTCAGCTTCTGAGCACAAAGGACTGCTTTGTTTGCTCCCATCATCTAGCCAGCCAGTGATTTGAGTGCTTATTTCTATCTAGTTTTATTATAATCAGTTTTATTAAATAGGGAGAGAAGGTAATAACTGTCTAATCCGTGAAAGTGCTAGATCTAGTTATGAATAGGGTTATTTCTGGATGCTGAGGAGTGAAGCTGTCTTTGAATTAGATCTCTGTCCTCAGAATGTTACAGACTTAAATATCTGAAAAACTATACAGTTTGTTTCAGTCAGAGAGCTTTGCCTGATGTTGATGCAGATTACCTCTTCAGGCTTTAGTCTTTGTTTCTTTGAATCTCATAAATATAGCAGTGCTTTGTTTGTAGAGTGTTTTCCCTTTAATTGCATATGGAGTTCATATGCCCCATTTCTGGGTTGCTTATGAGTTTGAATGGGATACTGCTGCAAGTTTTAGTCTTGTTGCTATCGAAGCTAAACACATGTGACTTCAGAGGTTTCTTTCCAGCAAAGACAGCACTCTTGTGTTACATAGGAGCAGCAAAATGACTTTTCAAATACATGTAAAGTTAAAAACCCATCAATGGCTGCATTTATATATCTTTATCTTTGTAAATATATGTATTTTATCCATAATAATGTAAAAATATTATATGAATACATTATCAATATAATTAATACATTAATATTTATATATTTAATAAAGATATTTTTAGTTGTTGGTGACATTTATGATTTGCTTTTGCATGACCCATTAGCAAAATTATGAAATTTGTCATGGAATTAAATCTATTTTTGTTTTGTGTTTCATTTTGCCCCCTAGAAATCTAGGCTTAAGCATCAGTAAAGATAAGAACTTTGTCTTTAACATCAGGACTTCCTGACAGATTTTCTGTTTTATTCTGAACTTCTTATTATTGTCTCTTTCTTTGTTTCACTGTTTTGTAAGAGGTCTTGAAGCAGATTATAGAAGAAATAGATAGTATGCATGTATAGTATTTTAAAGCATCTGTTAGCCTTTTTCAAAGTCAAAGATAACCATGAATGGAGTCATGAATGGTGGATGGAGTTAAAACCAATTGGCAGCCAGTCACAAGTGCTGTTTCCCAGGGCTCAGTATTGGGGCCGGTTCTGTTTAATATCTTTATCAATGATCTGGATAAGAGGATTGAGGGTATCCTCCATCAGTAAGTTTGCAGATGACACCAGGTTAGGTAGGTGTGTTGATCTACTTGAAGGTATGGAGCTGTACAGAGAGATCTGGACAGGCTGGATCGATGGGCTGAGGCCAGTGGTACGAGTCTCAGTAAGGCCAAGTGCCAAGTCATGCGCTTCGGTCACAACAACCCCATGCAATGCTACAGGCCTGAGAAAGAGTTGTCTGGAAAGCTGCCTGGCAGAAAAGAACCTGGGGGTTCTAATTGAAAGCGAGCTGAGTATGAGACAGCAGTATACCCAGGTGGCCAAGAAGGCCAGTGGTGGTCAGGTTTGTATCAGAAATAGTATGGCCAGCAGGACTAAGGAAGTGATTGTCCCCCTTTACTCAGCACTGCTGAGGCTGCATCTTGAGTACTGCATTCAGGTTTTGGCCCCTCACTACAAGAAAGACATTGAGGTGCTGGAGTGTGTCTGAAGAAGGGCAGTGAAGCTGGTGAAGGGTCTAGAGAACATATCTTGCAAGGGGCCTCTCAGGGAAGTAGGGTTGTTTAGCCTGGAGAAAAGAAAGCTGAGGGGGAAGCCTTATTGCTATCTGTAGCTACCTGAAACGAGGTTGTAGTTAGAGGGTGGTTGGTCTGTTTTCCCATATAGCAAATGGTAAGACAAGAGGAAATGGCCTCAACTCACATCAGGGGAGTTTTAGGTTGGATATTTGGAAAAATTTTATTGCAGAAAGGTTTTAAAGTAGTGGAACAGGCTGTCCAGGGAAATGGTGGCGTCACCATCCCTGGAAGTGTTTAAAAGACATATGGACATGGTGCTTAGGAACATGGTTTAGTGGTGACCTGACAGTGCTGGGTTAATGGTTGGACTTGATGATCTTGAAAATACTTATCTCTTGGAAGTAACGTTTGCAATACTGTGTAAATTGTATTTCACAGTCAGAAATAAAAGACTGAACAGTCATGGTCAGTTGTGAGTTTGAAATTACCCTGCTTTTCTTATGTCTCTGGAACTTCTGAAATGACTAAGATTCACAGGTTACGCTGGGAACAATTTGATCTTACTATCTGTGTTACTTACATGGTAAAACTTCTGGTGCACTTGAAGCTGTAAAGGTAGATGTCAAGATAATGAACCCTTGGAGCTTAACCAGACATATGATAAGCTGATGTAATGCACATATCTGATAACATTGGTGTAATTAAGTAATTCAAGAATAGGTAAAAACTAAATGCTTTTCTTTTTAGGCTTTTCTGTTTGTGTATGCAGAACTGAGTTTAGCCAGATCTCTAGTGGAAAGCTTATCTAAAGAAATGGAGAGGAGAATCCACCTGCTTTTTTACTCATGTATTTTATTTGCTTTTGTTTTAGTTTGCAAGTATGCCTGCCACAGAAAGTGTGAAGAAAAGGTAAGCGTATTTATTTGCCTCCCTTCTTGCTGTTGATCCACATATATTTTGAGACTATGAAAGTAGTAAAAACTGATTAAGGTGATTATTAAATCACATCTTAGCTGTCAGTTTTTTGTTTGTTTTTCTGAGATATTGTTCTTGCCCTTAATAAAAAAACCCCAAAAAACAAAAACCAAAACAGGTCTGTATGTAATGAAAATCTGCACCAGTGGTTGAATTTCTCATTCCTCCCAGAGGAGAGGAGTTGAAGAAACGGCAAGTTAAGTGGGTGTATATATGTATACAATGTATATATGTATACAAACCATACAGTTCTACCAGAAAAGAAAAATAATGTATCTGAATGCATAAGGTGTTTGTGTACACACACACGTGTGTATATATACCTCTGTGCACACACACACACACACACACATATATATACACCAATATAAAATTTTTACAGCAATAGATATTTGAAGGCAAACTTTTGGCATTGTATTATGAAAAGCATAGGCATATTATTAATTTATTTTCAGTGTCTATGGTAGCTAGTTTCCACCTAGTTCAATTTAATTACTGCATTTTTTGGTAGGTTTTTAAAATGTCTGAGTCTGTTTCATATAAGGTGAGATCAGTGCTTCCATGGTCTCAGATGACTTAAAATTTTCCCATCCCTAGATTTGTGTAAATTGAAGACATTTACAGAGTGTTACAGCTTAAATCTTGCAGTCTTGGAGGGCTTTATTTTACCAGAACCACTGTCATGAGATAACATTCCCTGCTTTTAACTAAAACTTTTGATTAGTACTTGCTGTCTGTAAAGACAGATTTATTTAAATTTTAGTTAAAGGACTTTGCTTCTGGAAATCATGGTTTGTAGTCCTACCACTTCTGTTGTTGACTTGATGTTTTGCCTTATGCAGGGATTTGTTTGCTTCAGTGCTTCCAAGAAATAGAACTAAATTCAAGAGAAGAACCTCTGCTTAGTGAAAAACTTGGAGATTTGTTAGGCTTTTTGGGGAAAATTCTAGTAAAAACAAATGTCAGTTAGCTGAGCGTCTCCCATTTTTGAGTGAAAATGGTACTTGTGCATTTGAAAATAGCTATGTAATCACAGAATTGTCATGGTTGGAAAAGACATCTAAGATCACTGCATCCAACCACTGGCAAAAAATAACAACACAAAAACAGACAAGCCCACAAAAAATCTGCCTCACCATCCAACTAGATCATGTCTTGAAGTGCCTCATCTAAGCATTTTTTGAACACCTCCAGGGATGGTGACTCTACCATTGCCCGTGGCAACCCCTTCCAGCACCTGACTACTCATTCAGTAAAGAAATTCTTGCTTATATCTAAACCTCCTCAGGTGCAACTTCAGGCCATTTCCTCTAGTCCTGTCATTATTTACTTCAGAGGCCAGCACCCACCTCTCTACAACCTCCTTTCACGTAGTTGTAGAGTGCGATACGGTCTCCCCTCAGCCTACTCTTCTGCAACCTAAACAATCTCATTTCCCTCAGCCTCTCCTCATAGGACTTGTTCTCCAGACTCTTCACCAGCTTCACTGCCCTTCTCTGAACTTGTTCCAGCAATTCAATGTCATCTTTGTGGTGAGGGGCCCAGAACTGAATACAAATATCTGTTAGGTTGAAGTCCCCCACCAGAATACGGGCTAGCAATTGTGAGACCTCTGTCATCTGCTTGTAGAATACTTTGTCTGACTCCTCCTCTTAGTTGGGTGCCTTTAACATGCACCCAATAGGATATCCACTGTATTCACCTTCCCCCTTCATCCTTACCCATAAACACTCAACCATATCATGAAGCTCTATACAGTCAAAATATTCCTTGACATATAGAGCCACCCCACTGCCTCTTCTTCCCTGGCTATGCTTTCTGGAGAGCTCTTAGCCATCCATTTCAGCATTCCAGTCATGAGAGTTGTCCCACTGTGTTTCTGTGATGGTGACTATGCCGTAGCTGTCCTGCTGCACAATGGCTTCTAGCTCTTCTGTTTGTTGCACATGCTGCATGCATTGCAGTAGATGCACTTGAGCTGGGCTATTGGTTTTATCCCTAACATTGCTATGCCACCCCTAGGCTCATCTCTAGTGTGCTTGGTTTTGTTCCCTTCCTCCTTCAAGCCTAGTTTAAAGCCCTCTCAATGAGCCCTGCTAACACCTAGCTAAGAATCCTTTTCTCCCATATGTACAGTTCACTCCATCTGTCGCCAGCAGGCCTGATGCCATGTAAACATTCTCATGATCAAAGAAACAAAAATTCAACTGATGGCATCAGTCTTTAAGCCATGTATTGATCAGGTGTGCTTTCCTGTGCCTTTCAGCATTCCTTGCCACTGAAGGAATTTCAGAAAACACCATCTGTGCTCCTGATCACTCCACCATTTGGCCCAGTACCATGAAGGCCCTTTTTATTGCCTTAGGACTTCTCTTGGCAATCTCATCACTTCCAACCTGCATGACCAGTAGTGGATAGCAATCAGAGGGTCATACCAGCTTCCTGGTTACATCTCTGACCCAGGCCCCAGGTTGGCAGCAGACTTCCCTGTGGGATGAGTCTGGCTGGCATATTGGGCCTTCTGTTCCCCTCGGAAGGGAATCCCCTATGTCAATTACCCTCCTTTTACTTTATTTTTTCAGGAGTGCTCCTAATTTGATCCCTAAATGTAAGAAATCGAGCAGGAAAGGGAAGAGACCAGCATGGCTGAGTCATGACCAGCTGGTCAAGCTAAAAAGTAAGAGCAAGCTGCACAGACACTGGAAATAGGGACGGGTATCCTGGGAAGAGCACAGAGATGCTGCCCGACTGCGTAGGCTTGAGGTCAGAAAGGCCAAGACACGGTTTGAACTGAACTTGGCAAGGGACTCAAAAAATAACAAGAAGGGCTTCTACAGGTGCATCAATGAAAAAAGGAAAGTGAAGGAAAGCATACCCCCGCTGAAGAACAAGAACAGGGAGCTAGTGACAATGGATGAAGAGGAGGCTGAGGTTCTCAACAACTACTTTTCCTCAGTCTTTACTGGCAGCCTCTCTCCCAACACCTCCCAAGTCAAAAAACCACAAGGCAGGAATCAAGGTGGGGAAGTCACTCCCACTGTATGTGAAAATCAGGTTTGTAACCTCCTGAGGAACCTGAACGTAGATAAGTCAATGGGACCTGACAAGATGCATCCCAGAGTTCTGAGTGAACTGGCAGATGTAGTTGCCATGTCACTCTCCATAATATTTGAGAAGTCATGGCAGCCAGGTGAAGTCCCTACTGGTTGGAAGAAGAGACATGTTGCACCTATATTCAAAAAGGGTAAAAAGGAGGACCCTGGGAATTACCGACCTGTCAGCCTCACCTTTGTGCCTGGGAAGATCACGGAGCAGATTCTCCTAGAAGGCCTGATAAGGCACATGGAGGACAGGGAGGTGATCAAGGACAGCCAGCATGGCTTCA
>JANIJG010007082.1:63353-75339 GCA_024611175.1 Megaceryle torquata
AGGCTGCCCAGGGAGGTGGTTGAGGCCCCACCCCTGGAGACATTCAAGGTGGGGCTTGACAGAGCTCTGAGCAACCTACTGTAGTTGAGGATGTCCCTGCTCTGAGCAGGGGGGTTGGACTAGATGGCCTCTAGAGGTCCCTTCCAATGCAGAGATTTCTGTTTCCGTGTTTAATTGGTTGGGGTGCCTGCCTCAGCAACAACTTGGTGGGACCTTTTTCCACATCCTTATTTGCCTGGTCCTTCAGTTTCACAGCCCCATATGTATTCTTTAGAGGGAACTGGCAAGACAGTGGAGTCTGGGTAGGGATTTGCCTGTTTCCCTCAGCATGGACCTGTTTCCATTCACCCTTGTCTCTTAGGTCCCGTCCTTCTGCCTGACAACAAGAGGGAGAGGGATCCTCTACCACTTGTGGAGACTCCATCTGCTGCCTTCGCCTCAGGGTGTGGTTCCACCAATCTATGTCCCTCTCACACTCCATGACACCTCTCAATGTCTCCACCTCCTCTTTTCGCTCTGCCACCAGTCTGAGCAGATCATTCACCTGGTGGAAACTAAGTAGCAGTGAATGACGTGGTTAGAGAGGGCTGAACTGCAGAAGCGTTGGAGCCCATGTGCCATGGTACCATGGGGTGATGCTGTGATGCAGTTTTGAAGTGAGGTTGCTATGGCTGCAGTGCAGGTTCCTAACCACTATATGGTCATGGCACACTACTGGGACTCTATATATGGCATGCCAAATTTATTTTTTTTTTACAAAAGTACACACAGTGGTAATTATGTTTGCAAGTAAGGTATTATCTTTTGAACATTTTCATCAACTATATACATTCAATAATGATTAGTAATAAAACTATAGTAATGGTGCTTTAGAAGTAGAAGGGAAACAGTTTAGTAGAAAGAACTTTTTAGTAGACCAGTTGATGTAATTGATCCCTTCTTGTACAGTAGCTTTGGCTCTTCTAAGAGCATTTGCAGTATGGAATTCTACCAGCTTCCATAGGGAAGAATCTGTTTTGTTGATAATGTTGGTAGCTTGCAGATTTGTTTGAGTAAGTGCTACCAGAATTTCTAGAAGTGATGGTGTGTAAATGATGCTGTAGACTGTGTTAAGAAATTCCTTAACACTTGTTTTTGAAACAATTTCATATGTGTGTCATATTCTAAAAATGTGAAACTATAGTTCAACTAGTATTTATGTTCTGAGGCATTTGGGTGTTGAAGGTTGAAAAGACTAGTGTATAGAGTGCCAAAAGTCTGTATCAGTGTAACTATCTTTGAGGTACCAGTATAGTTTATGTTTTTTAAATAATTGAAAACAAATTACTAGCATGTATTACAGAAGATAGAAAAATAAGGTATGACAACAAGACCAAATTTAATAATCAGTTATTTATTGAAAGAGGCTATTTTTTTTTAAGAGAAGTAGTAAGCCAACAGGTAGCTTAAATCAATTTCTGAGTGTTTTCTGACAACTTATATGAGTCTCATAGTAATGTTGTATATAATCTTGTTACATCGTTCATCTTGATTCAGATCTGGATTTTACCTTTATTGCCTAAATGACGTGTATTTTCATTTGGTTGTCAGTGTAAGGCAAGAATGACTCTGGTGTTTTTTAAGCTGTATCTAAGGATGTTGCAGGTAACCCTAAGGATACCTGTATCCATAATAATATTCAGTCATTCAGATCCACATGTGTGGAAAGAGTTTCATGGAGTCCAGCTGATCTGCAAGTATCTCTTTTCTCTAGAATATTTTTTGCCTCCAAGACAAGTATTAGTCTTTGCATTTTCTGTAAGACTACCTGTCCACATCTTATGGAGGTGTAACTATTTTTGCATTAAACAACCCCCAAGATAAAATTTGTAAGCAGTTAGCTGACAGTCACGTGGAAAGGAAATGAATGAGAACAAAGAACATTGCACTTACAAGACTGGAAAAGAATAATGTATCAGCAAGGTAAAGCATTCCTTGAAAGACTACTGGGGTCATGAATGTTCAAAAAAGTAGTATTATGTGCATGTCTGGCAATAAGGCCTCGTGGCAAAACAGATAATTTCATAAATGTCTTCAGGTTAAAAACAACAGCTTAGGCCTTACACTGACAAAACACAGTTTTCAAGAGTTTCTTGGGATAGTACCACTATTATGATTGCAAATGAAAAACAGATTTTTCTTGTATTCCATGAAAATCAAATTTATGCAGACCTGAAAATAAAGTGGACTCTGAATTTGATCAGAGGGTACAAATGAAGGAAGAATCATGTTCTGGAATTGTTTGGAATGTCAGCTGCTGCTTTGCAGGTTGAACCCTGAATCAATCTGTGAGGGTTTTACAGTTGCCCCATATACGAGTGAGTACAAAATAACAAATACAGGCAAGCTCTGTGATAATATTTCAAAAGCTAGGGTAAAACTGGAAGAAAATCTGAAGTTACAAAAATAAAAAAACCCCACAGAGATTAGCTTGCACCAATCTAGGCTGTTGCATTTGATGCCATTATATCAGTTGCAGAAAGATTATAATAATTTGAAATTATGTAGCATAAATCCACTAGGTGGTGTGGATGGATACAGCATGAAAATTGGATGAGCTTTTAATGTTACTAAAAAACCTAACAAAAAGCCCCCAGTCAAACAACAGAAGCCCAAACTGCACTGTTTTGTAATTCTGTGGAAAGAAAAAACAAAATTAACATAGTGGATGTTGGGATATAAAACTTGAGAGATATATCCATCTCTGTCACGTTACTGTTTGCAATTTTGCCCTGAATGGGAGGGGTTCCTGATGGCGAGGTTGAGTGTGTGGCTAAAGGGATTAATTAATGGGAATTAAGGATGTACAAATTCAGAACAGGTGTCAGGAAGCAGTATTTCATGCATAGAGCAATGGATAGGTAAACAGGTTTCCCAGTCAAGTGTGTTCAAGTGAAAAGCAGTGAGGTTACTCAGGATTGAAACAATATAATTGTGTCCTGGCAGAGAGAGCTTCAGGTGGGCTGTGCTATAAAGGGGCTGGTTGTTCAGTCTGCTCTGGAGATGTAGCCTGTGTGAACTCTCATAACCTATTTGTGAAACTGTCTGCTGCATCCCTGCCAATGCAACATCAGAGATCTTGCACTGAGATCTTCAGGAGCATTTGATTTCAGTGAAGCCTCTCAGGACAGCTGTTTTGCCTGCATACTGCTTGGTGGGCCTCTAGCACCCACCAGTGTGCTATGTGTTGGTGCTTGCCCTGTTGCCTCTGAAACTTGATATATGTTAGTAGAAAGACGTGTTTGTATCTGTTCTAGTATTCTGGCTATACATACTCAAAGTGAGGTGCAGTTCTGCTGACATATGTGTACTCACTCAAGAGGCCTGATGAACCATCCTTTTCTGCATGTTCATAGAAGAGAGACCCTAAAAATGCTGCCCTACTTGAACTGCCAGTGTGGTGTTAACTTGCTGGACCATAGCGATACCTCTTGTGATCATGGCAAGCCCTCATCAACCATGACCTCATAAACCATTGACCTTGCACAGATTAAACTATTGTAATATATTTGATTTTGCAGCAGGCTTATGTAGAACTAAAGCTAGCATTTCAAACTGGTATGTTATACCAGCATATAATCCTATCTCAATATACTGCAATATTTTTTTGTCTGTTTTAGTCATCTGTGCTTTTTTTCTTTAAAGTGATGAGGGCAGAGAACACTCTAGAGAAGTATTTGCTATTCCTGTATGTACTGTATTTTAAAACTCTTTCTAAAAGGCAGTATTTTTGTTTTCATTCTGAAGAACATAGAATGAATTCTGAAAGGATTTTTGTTTTGCTGTACAAATCCCAGTTCATTTAGGTAATTACTGCCTTGTATGGCCTCTGTCTGTTTGTGCTTAACTTGGAAATGTTTCTGTATGGCTGTTTGTTCAGATGTGTACATATCTACATATTCCCTGATATTTCTGAAGCTACAGTACGTGTAATGCATCAGGGCTTTGCTCTGGATTTTTCTCTTGAGAACTCGGGTCCCCTTTGTTTTGTATTTTGACTGGAGGCATGTCTCTCTGCATTTAATGTAGGAATACTTGTTTGTCTTACCTCAAGGCTTTTACTTAGCTCACTGTCCTAGCATACCATTTTTTTTTTTCCATCTTTTAATCTGTTAGGTATGAACTGGGGCATGGAAAAGCATCATATCATGACTCTAGCTAAACTTTATTCTTCGAAGTCTGAGAATTTGAAAAACAGTTTCTGTGCCCTGTCCTGCGGGCAGACTGGAAGTGTGAAGAGGAACCTCTTGACCATATTTTCTTGACCCGTTTCTTGTATGCTAATTCTCCCTTTTGAGACCTCACTGATTTTATTAAGTTTGCAAGCAAATGCTTAAAGTTTATTACAATCAGTAAGCTTAAGTATTTGCTCAAGTCTTTTATTGAATCAGGTGTGATCCAGCCTTATACTTTTGCTTAGTGAACATAGTATGTATCCTTAATTCAACCTGGAAGTTATTTTTGCTATGCTTAAACCAAAAGACATTTTCTTTACATAATGCAGAAATGTCCACATAATGCAGTTTGATTCTTTGCTAGTCTGAAATGACGTTTCAGAGAAGCCAGTATCATAGACAGATGTCTGAATGACTTTTCAAAGTTCCAGTAACATTAGTTTATTTCTATATGGGTTTGATTCAGCACACTTCCTTTTTCACTCTTCAAGAAGCTTGTCTTAGATGTCTCAGTGCAATTTAGCTTTGATCAAAGTTTGAGAATTCTTCATTAAAGGTCTAAAATCCTTGTTTAGAATATTTTCCTGAGCTGTAGTGTGCCACTTGAATGCTGGTAAACTAGACCAAACAATTTATTACTTTCAAATGCTGTAGTTTAATTTTTTTTTTTTAGAAAAATACTAGAATTATAGTATGTTCTTAGCATTATAACAAGTATAAA
The DNA here is from genome assembly GCA_024611175.1 of Megaceryle torquata. NCBI lineage: Eukaryota > Metazoa > Chordata > Aves > Coraciiformes > Cerylidae > Megaceryle > Megaceryle torquata. Next base: position 68,289 of record JANIJG010007082.1, read on the forward strand.
GCCACAAAAGTTGTTTTAAACATAAAATGTATAAGCTGACATAGCACTTTGTCCTGCTATGTTTCTCAAAGGCCATGTTTTTTCTGTTTCTTTTTTTTCTAGGCATTTGTATCAATGAAGATGTAATTCTTCCCTTGACCCTGCTTTCCTTTTTTTTTTTTAACTGTTTAAACTGTTGCTGATTGAAGGGGATTGAAAGAAGGCTCTGCTGTCTCTCTGTTCACGTTCTGAGCACTGCTTCCCGTTTTGCTGTGTTTAAATCTCCCACGGGCTCTCCAGGAGTGCCCCCAGCCGCGTCAGCCTCTCGGCCTCTCCTGCGAGAGTTGTCAACTCCTGCTGGGTGTCTCCTGCTTTCCTGGCTCAGGGAACCCCCTGTCCACCTCAAAACTTTAAAAAAAACCAACCAACCAACCAAACAAACAAACCCAAACAAACAAACAAAAAAACCCCAACAACAAAAACAAAACAACAAAAAAACAAAAAACCCCGCAAAACCACAGGGTTTACTGGTGCCGATGCCACTGTCTCGCTGTTCACGATCTGAGAAAAGATGGCTCGTCTATAAACAGAGGTCTGATACAATGCACTGTGAGTCGTTGTAACTGGAATGTCCCCTGAACTTAATCAGAAATTCACTATTACCTGACTTTTGCATTAGTGCACCCTCACTGATCTTTTAAACAGCTCAGTTAAAGATTCAGAATGGCATTATGGACAATGCATATAGTAACCAAAACAGTATTTCATTTGTGATTGTGGATTAGTTTCAGGCTTTTGTACTAATTCTGTAAGTGATGTCCAAAAAAAAAAAAAAACCCCCAACAAAAAACAACAAAAAAACCCAAAACAGAACAAAAAAACCCCAAAAAACAACAACCACCCCTCCAACCTGAATACTTAGGTCCTCTTTTATCTTAAGAATACACACTTTAACACATTTTTCTCTCTGCTTCTGTTCTTTTATGCCTCCTGTATTAGAAGTGTAGTTCATATCCTAATCTCAAGGGTGCATGTTTGGTTTTCTTTTTTTTTTTTAATTCTTTTAACTTTTTTTTTTTAAGATTTGAAAGAAGGCTTTCTGTTTAAAATTCTTCAGTTGTAGCTCCTCTATTTCACTGAAGCTATGTGAGGTGGTGACTTCCCATTCTGTATGCAGTTTCCTGAGTGCAGGATGCTAATTAGTACTCATTGCTAAAGAGTAATGTACATAAAGGAGCACCTCTATAGAATTCCGTTAGCACAGTAAGAAAGAATTTTTACTTCCTTCAATCAAGGGTAAAAAAACCAACTAACATTACTGCCCTGAAATTGATGTGAAGGTTGACCCAGCATGTTCACAGTGATACTTGCTCATTTTGGAAAGGGAAGCAACTGTACCTTGTATGTTACCATTTCTCAAACTATTGCCAATGTTTTCTAATTTCGAGTGTGATTATGTTTTTCTTTTCTATTTTGCATGCTGCATCAGCTCGCTGTTGAGAGAATTCAGCATGTGTATTCAAAAGGCTGGAAAGGATTCCTCTTTGAAGGAAGACTAACTTTGCAAGATCAAATATCACAATACAAAAACAGAGCACAAGCCAGGTTTGCAAGATGTCAAAATGTGTGTTGTTACTTTCTTAAAGAAATAGCTACTGCTACAGTAGTGACAGTCTAAACAGTGTTTCTCTTGAATTTTCTAACCTTGTTTCATATTTTCACTCAGTTTTATTTCAAACACTACAGATGATGTGACAAACTTTCTCAGAATAATAAAGGCAATTTTGGGGGAAGAGACACAAAACAATACCACAGACTTTTTACCTGAATGCTGAGGGTTTGTCAATCATTACATTATTATTTTTAAGTGATTTTGGAGTAAAGCTCTTTAAGTTTTAGTCTTTTAGTTTTAAAAAACTTCGAAAAGATTTGCTTTGGTGAGATCAGCAAAATACTGTCACCTTTTAGACCTTAATTAACATGGCAATGTTGAAAGCGTAGATTAGAACTGTCACGAGCAGGAGTGAACCAAATAGTGGCGACTCTCTTTCAGATGGCTTCACATGAGTGTGGTTTGTGGTTTGGTGGTGTGTTGTTTGAATTTTTTTTTTTTTTAAATGATTATTTATTTTTTTTATTATTATTCTTATTTCAGTATGAATTCCTGACATCTTTCAGATTTTGAGCAAAGGGACTTAAGGATTTAAAAGATTTGTGTCTTGCTGTTTTCCAGAGACAGCTGTGTGAGTGGACCTCTGTGATTAACACATTTTTGTAGGAATCCATAATTACAAGCCTTATTGAATAGGCTGAAGTCTTCAAGGATTTTTTTTTTTTTTTAATAGGCAGTGTTTAACATGTTATATTACCATACACGCAGCACTAAAGTGCTGCCTGGCATTGGGCTAGAATAAAAAAACCTTTCACTTGAAGTCCAGGGGCTTACTGTATGAGTTTTGTAACTGAACTGATCTGAAGACCTGTTTGAACTGCAAATGTCAATCAGTTTTTCAGATCAATTTCCTGATTGCCCAGAAGCAGTATCTTGCAGATTCTCCTGTCTGCAAAATATTTTGCCCTCTGTGAGATACAATATCCCTGTAATGAATAAGGCTTCATATTCAATGAGTACTGTAAGCTATTAAGGGATGTAAGGACTTGAAATTGCTTTTTATGGGCATAAACCTTGTATTGTTTAAATAGCAGAAGTGCTGTGTTGGTATGCTGTGTATCTGTCAGTTAATTTGCTGTAACTTGCCAAAAAATGTTTAAGTATTTGTAAGTATACTGGTGCTTTTCGATAAGAACTACCATGTAGAATTAGTGTTTCAGATAGCTGTCTATGTTGTGCAAGACCCAGCTGGTACATGTAAAACTTCAAGGTTTGTTTGCTTCCTTGCTGTTTTTCTTTCTAAAAATAAATCCAGCTACTGTCAAAGGGGAAAGAGAATGATAATGTTAGTGAGGGAAGGAAACAAAATGCTGTTTTTCTTTGTTCACCACCATAATATGGATAGGTTTCATTTTCATGGCAAATAACTTTCCAATGGAAAATCTTGGGATGTTTTATGAGAGTTGGGTTTTGTGTTTGTTTGGTTTTGCCCTCCCATGCCCTGTCCTGCGTTGGCTGATTTTGGTAAGGACCTCTGTTCCAGTCCAGTTATTTTCTTGCTAGTTGCAATCCATTCTATCAAGATACAGGAGATCTCACGTAGATTGCCAGCTAATGACAATAGCAACATCTTGAAGAGTACTCTGAACATTAACTATGGCTGTAGCATGCAAAATGTCACAATGATGTATTGCGTGCACAGCATTTGGCACCATTGTTGTGTTGTACTATATTACCAACTGACTAAATTCCCTCTTGCAATATTGCATCTCAGAAAGTTGGAGCCACCCCAGCCGTAGATTGCAAAGAGTCGTCTTACTGACTGCATGGAAGAGTGGAAACTGAGTTAGAGACAACATCATGAATAACCACAATTTTGTGGAAACATAGAATGAGAGTAGTTACTATGTGTTTTGAAGGTTATGAGCTCCATCCCAGAACTAGTCCTGGCTGTTCTAAGCTTTGTTGGAATTTGCATTTACTACTACTCAGTGATAACACAGCATTTCATATTATTTTACTAGTAATTATTTCTAAAACGCTGCTTCTGTTGTCTTGTTCTGTCTTGGTAAAGAAAGCATTTAAAATATCTCGCACAGTTAAAGCAAATTCAGTCTTAGTGAAAACCATCTGTTTGGGAGAACTAGTTTTGATGTTAAAAAACCTGTATTTAAGTGTCTCATAGGATGAGGATTCTGTACCTTTTTTGTTGCATTGTGTCTTTCTGAATAGCTGTCAAAATTTGAAGATATGTTTGGAATGTACAATTTTAAGATTTTTGCTTTAATATATCTTGTGTGGAGGGAATTTTATTAAAATGGCCTAGAGGGCTATGAAAATCAGGATTGTGATATGAGCAAGTCAGAAATTCTGTAATAAAATTCAGGCATTTCCACTGCCTTCATGTTGGCCTCCAGCAGAGTGTTCTCAATCTCAAAAATGGGTGAACTGGGACCATGTAGAGAGACCACTTCTTTACAACATGAGAATATGTTTTGGTAGGAAAGAGGAAGATTCCTGTTTGGTTCTCAGCCCTTTGGGCTACTTTGGCCTCCTTTTGGCTTGATGAGCAGTGCACTCCAATAGTTTTTCCAAAGGATTTCTGTAAAATTCCTGCTGGAGATGTCACTGCCTTTTTGACGAGACTCTTGCAGAGCTGTCATTGAATAAAGCCAGACTCTTGCCAGGTTGCTATACGTATCTTTGGATTGCCTGATTCAAAAAGGTGTTTTTCCTTCTAGTGCTTTACAGTATTTATACATTAAACTGGCCTTAGTAAGATGTAGAGGGACATTCTGCAGATGGACGATTTCTAAGTCTAGGGAAAGAAAACAAAACCAAACCACCCCCCAAAGCAAAACAACAACAAAAAAACCCCTACTGCCAAAACTCATTACTTTTCCTAGTAAGACTCCCATGGGACTTCTGCCTTTATATGCTTTCTTTGATGTTGAGTAGAAAAGACTGGCTTTGCTGCCTTCTCTTAACAGTCCAAAATTTTGAGGAACAAGAAGCCTTGTGCACAGTTTGTTGCCACTGAAGAAAATCCAATCCATGCTTGTAGTTTTGTTCCTTTGGGGGAAGAAAATGTTCATAGAACTGCATCCCTGTTGCTTGCTAGGGCCCTCCCTGTCTGATAATGTTGTAAAATTTGTTTGACTTGGCAAACAAAGTGTGTTTTCTCATGGGTATTATACCAAAAATAAATAGGCTTGGGACTCGGAAAGGATAACATAGTTCCCTGAGGAATGCATAACTAATCTTGGAGAGGTGTGATATAAAGAAAGATGTCAAGACTTTCAAAGATGTATGTGACTGTCAAAATCAGGATTATTTTTTTAACTGTTCTTTAAAGTAGCTATATGAGACACTTTGAGCAAAGATTAATAGTTTTGCACTTATTTAGCACTGAAGCATTTCTATGTACTTTATAAACCTCTGGTTAAACAGATTAACTCAGGAGGGACAGTAGCTAGCGCTGCATTTACAGTTCAAATAGACAAGCTCAACCACAGTGCACAGGTCTAGTGCAAAGTCCAGTAAAAATATAGGTTTAGGATCTTGGCTTCTGCTGACTGGCTTAAGCCCTGTTAGCTACACAGAAGTTCTGACTGAGTTTCATAGAATCATAGAAGACTGGTAGGGGTTGGAAGAGACCTCTGGAGATCATTGACTCCAACCCCCCTGCCAGGGCAGGAACACCTAGGGAAGGCCTTACAGGAACAGATCCAGGTGGATCTTGAAAGTCTCCAGAGAAGGAGACACCACAGCCTCCCTGGGCAGCCTGTTCCAGGCTCTGTCACTCTCACAGTGAAGTTTTTCCTCATGTTGAGGTTGAACTTCTGTGTTTCATCTTGCTACTGTTACCTCTTGTCCTATCACAGGGCACCACTGAAAAGAGACTGTCCCCTTCTACTTGACACCCACTCTTCAGATACTTGTAAACATTCATTAGATCCCCTCTGTCTTCTATTTTTCATACTAAACAGTCCCAGGACTCTCAGCCTTTCCTCATAGGAGAGATGTTCCAGTCCATTCATCATGTTTGTAGCTGTCTGTTGGACTCTCTACTATTTCCTTGCCCCTCTTGAACTGGGGAGACGAGAACTGAACACAGTACTCCAGATGTGGTCTCACTAGTGCAGAGTAGAGGGGGAAGAGAACCTGCTTCAGTCTGCTGGACACACTCTTCTTTATGCACCCCAGGATACCATTGGCCTTCTTGGTCACAAGGGCACATTACTGTTCCATGGATAACTTGTTGTCCACCAGGACACCAAGGTCCCTCTCCATGGGCTGCTTTACAGTGGGTCTATCCCTAGCCTGTACTGGTGCGTGGTGTGGTTCTTCCCATGGTGTAGGACTCTACAGTTACCCTTGTTCATTCAGCTTGCCTTTGCTCAGCTCCTCAGCCTGTCCACATCTTGTTGGATGGCAGCACAGCCTTCCAGTGTATAAGCCACTCCTCACAGTTTTGTATCATTAGCCAGCCTGCTGAGGGTACTCTCAATCCCTTCATCCAGGTCATTGATGAAGATAATGAATAAGACTGGACGCAGCACTGACCCCTGGGAACGCCACTAGTTACAGGTCAGCAGCTGGACTCTCTACCACTGATCACAATCCTCTGAACTCTGTTGATAAGCCAGTTCTCAACCCATCTCACTGTCTGCTCCTCTAACCCCTGCTCCCTGAGCTTTCCCACAAGGATGTTATGGGAAACAGTGTTAAAAGCCAAGGTAGACAACATCCACTGTTCTCCCTGCATCTACCCATTCAGTCACATGATTGTAGAAGGCTATCAGATTAGTCAGACGTAACTTCCCTTTAGTGAATCCATGTTGCTTGTTGATAATCTTTTTCCATGTGCTATGATCTCCAGAATGAGATGCTTCATTACCTTTTGAGGGAGGGAGGTAAGGCGCCTCTAATTACCAGGGTCTTCCTTCTTGCCCTTTTTGAAGACTGGAGTGACTCCAGTCCTCAGGCACCTCACCCGTTCCCCAAGATATTTCAAAAATGATGGAGAGTGGCAGTGCAACAACATCAGCTATCTCCCTCAGCACTCATGGGTGCAGCTCATCAGGGCCCATGCAGTTTACCCAAGTGATTTCTAACCCAATCCTCATCAACCAGTGGAGAGGCTTCCTCCTTCCAGGCTTTCTTTCTTAATTCCAGAGTCTGGGGTCTGGTCTTAGCAGTGAACACCAAAGCCAAGAAGGCATTCAGTAACTCCACCTTCTCTACACCCTCTGTCACCAGGTCTCCCACATCATTCAGCAGTGGGCCCACATTTTCCCTATTCTTCCTTTTACCAGTGATGTATTTGAAGAACCCCTTCTTGTTCTTCTTTACTTTCTCTGCCAGCGTTGATTCAAAGACATCCTTGGCCTTCCTTGTTGCATCCCAACAAACCCTGACAGAATTCCTATAATTCTCCCAGGAGACAGTCCCTTTTTC